>QEPC01012523.1:411602-429063 GCA_003113815.1 Sphenodon punctatus
GAACCACCCGAACACCGAACGACCGAACACGAACGCACAACCCGATGGCGAACGAACCGAATGGCCGAACACGAACGTATGACCTGCCCGAACAACCGAACACGAACAGCCGAGACACGAACGACCGAACCGAACGGGCGAACACGAACGCGAGGTACGACCGAACGACCGAACACGAACACACGAACCGAACGCGGCCGAACCGAACGGCCGAACGCGAACACACGAACCGATCGCGGCCGAACCGAACGGCCGAACACGAACCGCGATCTGTTCGCCCATGCCTACAATCCGGCACATGGCAAACACCAAGCAGACAAAATCCTCCCACCCACTGCCGGCTGTATACACACACACACACACACACACACACGAACACTGATCTGGGGTGGGGTGGGGCGTCCATGTAAAAACGGCCATAATAAAATAAAAACAGGAAATTATAATTTAAGTAATTTTAGTTTTTAAAACCATCCAGCTCTCATTTTCTTCATGCAAGAAATGCTAATTCTTATGTTTAAATTTGTACTGACATTTCCTCAAATTAATCAGCACAAATTAATCAGCTCTATCTGAACTCACTTAATTGGTTTGGAAATATATGAGTTTCCTTTTTCTTTTCTGATAAGACTCCAATCTGGAAATTGTCCCCACACTAGGAATAAGGACACAGACATGAAGGACATTGGGTAAAAGCTGGTCGTAGCTGTATTTATTGAAGCCAATCTTAATTAACCTGTTAAGAAAAACAAAACCAATTAACCAAATGTATCCACTCTAATACCTTAAAGAGCAGTGGATAAGATCAAAACCCAATTAGCCTGAATTGAATTATTTTAACCTTCGCCTTGTGAAGTAAAACCAATATTAGCCAATTAACCTCACTTCTATTATTACCGTGCCCAATTGAATGCCAATTAAATTGGTCCTAATTAAGGTGATCAAATAAGAAGGGGAGTGTCATATCAATTCATTATCCAATCCAAATTTTCCCTTCACTCCCCGCTTTCAGTACCATAGAGTTGCCACCTTTTTGGATTGGAGATGCCAGTCAAATCCCCTTCCCATGGACTGCACTGATCCATTTCTATGAAGGACAGATGTTGCTGATGCATTTTCAGGACTGCTTGGATCCTACTCATACGCCCACAACATCTCCCCTTCCTTCCTGGGATTATCTGGGCTGTCCATCTCCTAAATTGCTTCCCAGGCTCCACCATGCCGGATGATCCTGATCATCCCCCACTGCACCTAGACTAGAAAGCCCTTACCAATTTACTGTATGGTACTGAAAACCACCACAAGTTCAGCACCTTAGCTTGCTTGAACACCCACCCCCCAATTTAGTTATTTGACTACTTAGCATCCCAAATCTCCCTAAATTAATGTGTTAAGCATGGTCTTTATATTGCCAATATACAAATCCAAACCAGTATCGGATAGGTGAACCCCATCTTGCCAATATAGTTCGGGTTTGGTCCACAGTATTTCAGGGTGATTAAACCAACCAACCCCCCACCCCCCATGCGACCCTATCTGCTTTTTAATTTCTACATTAACCTTTTTTCTGGCTCTATCCACCACTCTTGGATTAACAGCCCCAGGCCACCTGATCCTCTGCAACATTTCAGTAAACACGAGAGTGGCCTGAGGAAAAAACTCCTACAATCTGACCTAATCCTGCCTAATCATAATCGAAAGATCCAAATCAGATCCTCTGGTGAAATCGTTCTCACCCAAATGGATCAGAATCAGATCAGGTGGAGGCCTTTCTAAACAACCCATGACCATTGGCATCAACTGGGGTCACAACATTCCCCTCCAGCCCTTCTAAACCACTATCCCTCTTGCAGCCAAACCAAGCTGTGTGCCCCAACTAGTTGCCTGAACCCTTTTCTCAGCCCAATGAATGAAACTGTGGCCCAAAATCCAAATTACCTTTTTTCTATAATTCAGCTGGCCTCCTGAAAGGAACAAGGAAAAAGAAAAAACCATCACTCAACAGCCCTTTACAAATCTACAGTGCCGGGAAAGGGCACACATAAGCTCTAAAAAACCCAGAACGCCAGCGCCCCACCCTTTGAATTTGTCCATCAGCAAAACCAGCTGCGGCAGCAGAATACACTGCCCCAATCTGAAATGAATGGGACCTAAAAACCACCCCAGATAGCCCCAGCAAAAACAAACAATGCCTAAAAACTGCCATAAATTGATAACGAATCAACGGCTCCATTGACTGGTGCACAAACAGTGATCCCGGCGTGCCAGATATGACCCTCAAATACTCCTTCATGCATGCCATGAGACAAATGAGAGGCTCCACGGACCTGGCCACCCTTGAGCCCTTGTGCCCCTGCCTAACTAATCAGTCTTGGAAAGCCTGATGCACACCTGCATACCTACCCCACCCATGGTCACATCACCAAGCTACAATTGTCGCCTAGACCGGTCAGACCTGGCCATCACCACCAATTCACTAACCTTTAGAGCTGCGAAAAAGGCTAAAACAAATGCCGCCTTAAAGAGACAAACCTCCCCAGTATCCACACACACCTCACCTTGTTTCCCAACAATATCAGCCAGAATCTTTGGAGACAAAGGAACCCTGCTGTCAGCCCACACCCGGCCCTGACTCAGCCAAGAGACAACCATAGCCTTCAGCACCAGCATCTGCTCTACCTCCTGCACCCTAAACATATTTGACACAAAGGTCAACGCCGACCACTTTACTGCTATTGTGCCAGTCACCAAACCGCTCTTGTGCAACTCCAAACCAAACTGAACCCATTGCTGTATAGGCACCGGGAATACCACAGGCCATCCCTTACCATGAGCGAAAACACAGAATTCCTTGATCGCCCTCTCATACATGAGCCATGTTGCCAGAGACACAGAACCCTTTACTGTGTCCATCAGCTCTAGCTTCCAAGGCTCCATAACTCCCTGGACACTAAGTCCTGTTCCTTCCTTGCATGGGGAGCAAGCTCCCCAAAATGCTGCATTTGTAAATGAGAGAGGGCATCAGCTATCCTGTTCTTTATTCCCGGGATGTGCCTGGCACAAAACAGAATATTTAACTTCAAACAGCGTAATACAAACACCCTCACCAGCCGCATCACCCTCTCCGATTTTGAGGATAATTAATTAACCACTTGCACTACAGCCATGTTGTCACACCAATACATAACTTTCTTGTCCATAAAAAAGTCGACCCACACATGCACAGCAACTATAATCAAAAATAACTCCAAAAAGGTTAGATGTCTTAAAATACCAGATGCATGCCACTGATCCTGCCACCTCTCTGAACACCATGCACCTTGGAAATAAATTCCCAAGCCCACTGCCCTTGCCACATCAGAGTGCACCTGCAACTCAGTTTCCCACAGATACAGGTCACGCCACAAGCTAACCCCGTTGTGCGTACTCAAGAATTCCAACCACACCTCCTCCAGATCCTCCCGCATCTCATTCGTCACCCTGATGTGGTGATGGGGGAGTGAGACCCTGGCCGTCCTGCCATATAATCGAGAGAGGAAAGCCCAACCAGGGGCGATAACCCGGCAGGTAAAATTCAGCTTGCCCAGGAGGGATTGCAGAAACCTCAACGTAACCTTACCCGCAGTCATGCATGCCATTATCTTGACCCGCAAATCCTGAATCTTACCTTGAGGCAACCGCGACAGTTCCCTGACCGAGTCCAGCACTATGCCTAGGTAAGTTAGCACTTCCGCAGGGTCCTCAGTCTTCTCCTCAGCCAAAAGGACCCCCACTAACTCAGACACTTCCCAGAATACACCCAAGTCGGCTCACTACTGTGACCCCACCCTTCCGATAAACAAATAATCATCAAGATAATGGGTCACATGACCCGGCCCCACCCTCTGTTTAACTATACATTCTAGCATGGTGCTGAATTTTTCAAAAGCAGCACATGAAATGGAACATCCCATGGGCATAGCCTTGTCATAATAGAATTGACCATCGAAGGCGAACCCTAGAAGGTCAAAATTCTTAGAGTGGACAAGCAAAAGACGAAATGCCAACTTAATATCCCTAATTGCCATGAGTGCACCCCTCCCGCAAACCCGCCCTAATTCCACTGCAACATCAAATAATGCATAGTGCACCATGCAGATGTCCCGCGGAATCGCATCATTCACAAAGAACCCCGGGGATATAATAAATGATGTATCAATCTGTTTTCCCCTGGAGCCTTCTTGGGTACAACACCAAGTGGAGAATCTCTCAACTTATCCATAGGTAAACCTGAGAAGGGGTCTGCAACCCTTCCCTCTAAAACCTCATTCTTCAACTTTCTTTCAACAGGTAAACCTGAGAAGGGGTCTGCAACCCTTCCAAACCACTAACCGATTTCAAATTACGGGCAAACATGTGCACCTGTTCCCCCTCAAACAGAATCTCAAAACCAACACAAAAACCTTCAACAATGTAATTTGCATCCCATTCCTGTGGGTAACCCCTTAACAACTCCCTGAGTACCCACCATCTAACTGGGGTTGGTGCTCTTACTGGCAACCTGCTGTCCCGCACCCCTACCTCGGCCTCCTCCCTTTGGGAAGGGGTGCCTGCCCCTTTGACCCCCGCCCCTCCATCTCTGGCAGTTGGCAATAGAATGAGGCCCGCCGCACTGCAAGCAGACATGTTTGAACCTACAATTGACACGAAAACAGCAGGACCCATCATTAAAATCCCAGCATGCCAGCGACTGGCTCCCTTTCTTGCTAGGCTCACCCCGAAAATTATCAGTCAGTTGCCCATCCCCTTTTACAATGATGTGGCCACTATCAGCCCTAGCCACATCCTTCTCCTGAATGCATTTGAACCACAAATCATGGTGCTTTACATCCCATCGCACTTCCGGTGCAATGACCACATTTTGCCTGAAGGCCTCATTGTATGTCAGCCACCCAAAACCCTCCTTCATCAAATAGGCTCTCCTTACAATATCAAAATACTTCCAGAGGGCTATCACCCTCTCAGAAAATGCCTGCATGACTACCCCAGCATAAATGATAAACGCAGACTCCCAGTTCACCCAGTTCCTATCAGCCTTCCTCCGCTTTGCCTCTTCATACTTCCTAGGTTCCTGCCTCGCATTAGGATCAGGGATAGGATCACAAAAAAGCAGGGCAAACAAATCAATGTACTTCCCCTTCCAGATTTTTTCTCATGTGGCTTGCATCAAGTGCACCCCTATGGGTGCAGAAACCCTGGCATAACCACCTCTCAGGGAAGGGATCTCGCTGGCTGACTGTGCAGCCATCCCTGCATCCCCCAGATTTCTTGACATCCTTCCAGTGGGCTGTACCTGAGAACCGCTCCCTGGTGCCACCTGACTCTGTCCACTACACACATTCCCAGGCTGACTCACAGGCCCAGCCCCCGCCTGTGTGTGCCACACATCGTCTACCCACACCAAGTGATTTGGATCCTGCTGCACACGTAGTTGACCCTGTCCACCTTGCACCGTTGGTGCCACTCCACCCCCCTGCTGCTGTGTCAGCAACCCAACAGCCATTACTGTATTCTCCACAGCCTGTGAGGACAATGCCTGTCTCGAGGCAAAAGGTGCCCGCACCCCGCAGCTACCCTCACACAGCTGCGGCCCTCCGGACATGCCATTAAGCCGCCTACGTCCACCCAGATACTCACCATCCCCAGCTATTGGGTCCATCTAGACTGGTGAAACCTGCACCGTTATGACAGGAGGCACACTCCCTGCCACATGCTGGCCGCCAACCTCAATAAATGCTGCAATCCTGGTGATCTCTTGTTCCATTCGGTTAACCTTATGCTCCAGCTGCTCTAGCTCTTGGTTATTTTCACCAGTTCCCACACCAACTGCCATTGGTATCAGAGCGACATGCTCACTAAGCTGAGATAAAACAAGGGCAGAATCACTCGAACCGCCAACCCCAGTTGCACACTGATGGGGCCCTCGCTCAGCCCCCCTCATGCCAACTCCAGTCAACCTGTCCATGACCCTGCCCCACACATTCATCCTGGCTGCAAGGGACTGCAATAGTGCAATCTCCTGATCCTCCTGGCCCCTTGGCCTGCCTGCAGCCTGCCCTGCCATTCCATCCTGTATTGCCCCTGCAGCCCCACCAGAGGGAACCATGTCCCCATACTGCCCAGCAACAGCAGAGTGCTGCCTGCCCTGCCCTGCCATTCCAGCCTGCATTGCCCCTGCATCCCCACCAGAGGGAACCGCGTCCCCAAACTGCCCAGCAACAGCAGCGTGGTACCAAGCCTGCCCTGCCATTCCAGCCTGCATTGCCCCTGCAACCCCACGAGGGATGGCCACGTCACAAAACTGCACTACAACAGCAGCCTGCTGCCTACGGCCACCCTCACTAGCTGGCTCTAATGCCAGATCAGCCACCCTCTGCCCTTCGAGGAAGCCTGACCCCACATCCCCCAGGCCCTCGTTATTATCCTGAACCCCCCCTGAACAAGGGGGGAAAGGTCAGCAGTCCTCCCTCTGCCCCCCCTTTTCCCCTGCCAGCAGGTCTTTGGCCCCCGATCATGGGTTTCTTGGCCCCCCCAGGACCTTTCCTCCTACCTATACCAACCCCCACCCAGTATCCAAGCCTAGGTAAAGCACGCTTCAGCTAGCCCTCCCCCCCTTTTCCTGATACTGCCCGGGAACACTTAGCCTTTGCAGCCACTCTTCAACCTGCTGCCACATCCTCAAGCCCCTCTGCTGCTGCCACAGCAACTTCGTGAAAAACCGTGGGGGGGGGGACAGAGAGAAGCTCCCCAAATGGCCTGCTTCACACCAAGCACAGCCACACACATCCTGTTTGTCCGTGCGCTGCCAGCCTAATGAGAGCTGCGCAGCACGGTCCTTGACCACGTGGCCTCAAACTGGCCAATCAATGCAGCGCAACAGTGCTGAAACTTCCTAATGCAAACTATTCTCAGAGGAACGCAGTTTGCAAGCTGCTGCGAGCCCGCCCACTCCCCAACAGGTGGGAAAGAATCCACCACCACCACTGCGTCCCTTCCCTTGAGTGAGATGGGGACAAAGGCCCCCTGCAGCACACAGGGACGCTTAGCATGAAACTTTCATTTCCTTCTGGACCTCCTGAGGTGAAAGAGCATCAGATATTGTTTGGACTATGAAGTGTAAAGAGACAAACTGACACGCAGCTTCAGAGAAGTTTATTAGACTAGGTACAATTCACTAAGGACTAAGTAGAACAATTTGATTACATTAGCCTCCTGGTGTACTCTAGCCTGTACCTGCTGGGGGAAATTTTCCTTAGTAGTATAATTTGTACTAGGCTGTATTTTATAAAAAATAATGTGAAATCATTTTTTTTTTAAATTTATTTTTTACCCGAATGTGTGCCAGACACACATAATAATTTTACAAAAAATTTCTTGAAAGTGGCAGGAGGATTGATAAGGCATTCTAAATAACACTTTCCTGTATTTCTTTTTTTTCCTTGAAGAAATATGGTAATTTAACAAATTCCTATTTAAAGTTGCGATCTAGTTCATAGGAACACCAACAGTGGTTTCAGTGGCAGGGCTGAATTGAAGGCAGTGGAGAGCACAAGATGAGCAGTGTTTTCTAGGAGTGGCACTAGAACAACTAATTCAGGGGAGAAAAGGGGTGGCAAGGATTTTGCTAAACAGTATGAAGTGATTTCAGTTTTTGATAGAACCCAAATGACCCCAAAATGACCATTCCAGTTTTATCTGAAATTTTGGTTCTGTTTTTAGTTGTTTCAAGTTGTTTGCATTCTATTATTTTTAATGAAAAAAAAATGAAAAAAAGAAATTCAATACAAAAAACTTGAAACCAAAAATCTGAGAACCGAAAAGAGAAAATGGTTCTGGAGTCCTATCACTAGTATGAAGAAATTCCAACTTTGTAATGGGTTGGATAATGGAAGGGGAAGCAGGAAATATTTTGGGGGTTAAGGGTAGCAGATATCACTTACTACTCCTTGGATTCATCCTTCTTTGGGAACTTCAACCAGGCCATCTGAAGAATGAGAGGAGTATAAAAGCCAGGGTTAAAGTCAGGACAGGAAGAGGCAAGAGATACAGGGCTAGGAAGTAGGCAAGTATCCTGCTTCCTCACCAGGTGAACTAGTCCTCTGCATTATAATCCTGCAGGGGAATTGTTCAGAACAAAGGGGCATGCACAGAGCTGGATTTAGGAATTCTGTGCCCCTAGGCCATTCTCAGGCTGCTGCCCCCAAGCCAAGCCTCACCTCCAAGCTGCATTTTCATGGATGGGGGGAGCCCTATGTGAACAACTCAGCATGCCTGCCCACAGTGAGTGGGGGTGCACGCGCCCACCTAACCCACATCCCCACTCACCCCCCCACACACACACTTGTCCCCACGCACGGAGCAATTGGGGGAAATGGCGGTTGCTTCGTTGGTACGGATGAGTGGGGACAATTGGGGATGCATGTGCAGCTATGTTCCCATGGACCCCCCACCCAGCAGAGCCATGTAAAAATAGCCTGTGAAGAGTCACTTGAAGAACAGAAGGTTGCTGTCTTGTAAACAAGGTTCTTTGAGATGTCTCCTAACATTCTTCCAGCCCCATATGGAATTTTCTTATATTCCTAGAAATGGTTGGAAGGAACTGTCATTCTGAGAGGGCAAATGCTTTTTATACTAGAGGTGCATGAGTCCATCATGTGGTCTATTATTTGAATATGGTGAGAATGCCATGCACAACTCAGTTTTGAGAATGTGTGGAGCCATCTTGAAGAACCTTCTTTACAAGGCAACAACCTTCTGATCACTCACATGGGGAGGAGTTATTTGTTTATGAACAGCTTTATCTCCCAGTCCGATTGGCGGCGGCTGCAGCAGTGCTCCTAATAGGTAGAGGCAGGAAAGGGATGGGGATCCCTGCAATCAGGCCTCCTCCAACCTATCCCAGTCCAGTCCAGGCATGGGGCTGCCCCCCCAGGGCCAGGAAGTGGCCCATTGGGGACTTCCCAGGAAGAAGGCTTCGATTGCAGGTGGCAGCCTCCAGCCTGTGCAGGGGGAAAAAATAATAATTGAGCGGGGCATCGCCAGCACCAGGATTGCCACCCTTCATAAAATGCCACCGAAGGCCCAGGCCTAGGGAGCCTGTGCCTAAGTCTGTCCCAGAACCTGCCAGAGCTAAATAGAAAAATATGCATGCTGATAATGGAGGCCTCTGTAGACTAGAGATTTCCACACTACAGCACAGCCAGAAAAATGGTTAATCTAACCATGGATAGTAGCCATATTGGATCAAATCAACATAGCCCATCGAGTCTATTTTCCAGTCTCCCAAATTGGCCAATATTGTCTGCTTCTAAGGAAGTTAACTTTCAAAAGGTAGTAATGAAGTAATTTGCCCTCTGAAACTTTTTTCCCTACCCACATTAGCTAGAGTCTGGCTTATGATGTGAAGCACAAGTCTTTATGTGCCCCTTTGAAAAGAATATCTTTTTAAAGGACTTTAATGCTAGAATTGTTATATTTTTGTCTTGGGTTTTTGTTTTTGTTTTGTTTTTTTAGTACGTGTGATATGGGAAAGCTTTGCTATTGAGCTAAATACAAAGATATTATATATTCTACTGTAATTGAAGTGTCAGTTAGCCGGCATAAGTTTTAAAACAATGGGTGTATTTAGATGGGTACCTGATCTGCCCCAGCCCCAAGTGGCTTATTTGTGTAAAGCATAAGGATTTGGGGTTCATTCTGGTTTGAGAATAAATAAAGTTCAAACTAATTTTAGTTCAGTTTCCTATTAGTCACAACCTGATTTGTTGTGGTTTGCAACCTTCCAATTTTTCAGTCTTTTCCCACTCCATCCCATCCTACCCCATCCCTGGCTTCTGTTTTGCCTGGTTTTAATTTTAGCAAAAACTTGTTTTTTCAATACTAGTATTCCCTGGACATGGAGATAAGTAAGTATTGGCTGTTGATATCTCATATGAGGAAAATGCAGAACTAGGAGTCTGCTTTAGGGATGTGCGAACGCAGTTCGGATGTTCAGAGTTCAGGTCAAACTCGGCCTGTTCAGATGATCGAACTAAACGTCTGAACCAAACATTTGAATAGCTGAACAGTTTGGAAAAGTTCAGATGAGTTCGGGGGCAGGAAAAATGTGACTTTAAGTGGGAAAAACATGTCTGGAAGGGGGAGGCAGCTGAGGAGCAGGCTTCCTGGCACCAGGGGTGTTTTCAGGGCCAAATGATACCGATACCGGGGAAAAAAATTGATTTCGGTATCAGTATTGATAGCGCTATTTTTGGATGTTCAGCTGAGTTCAGCCAAACCAAACTTTGCCGAACTGAACAACCAAACCCGAACTCGGGTTTCAGACTGAACGACCAAACGACTGAACCACCGAACATCCGAACCGCGTTCTGTTCGCACATCCCTAGTCTGCTTATGCTCCTAGCTCTGAAAGATCCATATTATTTTATAATATCTCACAGGACTATAGTATGTTTGTTGAATCCAGCTGGGTGTGAACTATCCATAGCAAACAATATACTGAGCTATTATCACCTTTTCCCCCTCTTTGTGAACAGCTAATAGGTTTTGGAGTTTTTTCCATGATTTGATCCTAATGAATGTCCTATGCAAACAAATATTTAGTCTACATGTAGCAAGAAGGGGGGGATGTTATCAGTGGTGTAGGACTCTTGTCTGTACTCCACCCCTGCTCACTCTGAAAACTTCCTTCTTGGCAGGACCCTTTGTAAGTAGACTGAGCACTGCTAGATAATTTTCAGAGTGCATGGGGGCAGAGGATTAACCTCATTCCCACCCCTACCTACTCAGAAAATTTCCTAATGATGCTCCAGCCACTTACAAAGGCCCCCTCAGAGCCCAGGGCCCAGAATCAAATGAACTCCCTCACTCTATTATAGCTTATGCCTCTGGTGATTATCATTCTCAGTGGTATCATATGAGAACAGGTTTGTTAGACTGATCCATAGTTTAACCATAACTTTTAACTAATTTTCTATGGCTGTTTTTTTGGCTTTATTTTATTTTAATTGTTGTCTTTGATCTTATTTTTAAGTTGTCGTCTGCATATGTGAGTAACCTGAGACTGGTAATGATTGAGGGAGCTTCTGGCTCCAGACCATAGCTCACTCAAGTGTGGTTCCAATGGAGTTTGACAAGAATGAATGAGGGGTGAGCAGTTGGTTTCTGTGACATTAGATAACAAAAGTGTGTAAACAGCAGCAGACTGGCAGCAGGGCATATTCTCATTCAGCAGTGAAGGCAGGAGCAAAGTAGACCAAGAACACAGCAAGCTGACCCATAATTTGTCCTGCTGCCCAGCAGTTTGCTGACAGCTATGGAGAACTGAACAGCCTCTGCAAGTTTTTATAGTTCTGGCTTAGACCAAGTGATATAAACTGTGGAGTCTTAATAGTAAGCAACAGCAGAAAACTACAGGAAACTGAAACTGGAGTTCTAAAGGTTGGGATGACTGCTGGGAGTGGAGCGAACAGTGTCTGAGTCAACTTCAGCAGTGTGAAGGGTTTGGGGAACAATAAGTTTATTAAGATGAAATACAGTGGAACCCCTACAGCTTGAAACTAGTGAGAGCATTGGAAAGAACAGATCAACCAACATTTAGTTTCTTGGAGTGACTGCCAAATTGATGCAGGCTATAAATGCTAGTTCGTTTCTTTGTTGAAAGGGAGGAGAGTAACTTAATAAAAGGTGGCTGAACTTTAAGTATCTTTTACACTGCCACACTTGGGAAGCTTGGACAAGATATTTCAGAAGATAGTGAGGAAAACAGACTTGCAATGGTAGAGATGACTAAATGGAAAAACTATGGCCATTTTTAAAATGGGACGTGCCCGCCAACCAATCCACCCGAGTGCCCGTCTGAAGGCAGTGTGGGTGAGGTGGACTCCCATGAGCCACACAACACTCACTCATGCCCCCCCCTTCATGGAGCATCAAGGGGAAATCTGGAATGCTTCATGCAGGGGCAGGAGTGGGTGATGTGTGGGTAGGGGTGCACACTCATCCCAGCTCATGTAAATTCCCCCCACGTACCAGACATGTGTGTACTCCACGCGGTGCACACAGACCTGCCCCCCAACTGTGTCTGTTTAAAAACTGTGTAGAATGACTCAATAGATCTTTTGCAGCTCTGAGTGGAGAACTGGAACAGTCTTGGCAGGAAACAAATTGAAAAAAAAAGAATTAATTGGTATTTTTGATATTTCTTCCTGTGTATTTATCCTCAATAACAGGGGAGTATATAAGTTCATATTGTATGTTTGTGGTGAATACCTATGACCTTAAAATATTACTTCCTCAGTAAGGCACAAAAATGCTGGAAGATTGACAGATGGAAACTTGTTTACTACTATCTATACTGCTACTAAGTATTGTCCTTTTGGAGATTCTCCCCTCAAAGGCCAATGAAGATACTAGGACATAGTTTGGCAAAATTAAAATGGGAAAAAGCTGCTCACCCACCCCTAACACACTGGAGAACATAAACAAAATTTCTACCAAATATCTACTAGGCCTGAAATGACATGCAGCAGTGTCTGACAATTCTGTCAAACCTCCCATCAATTGCCATTTTCCCAACATGACATGAACATGGCATCCCCATACTTGTTCCGATGCTTGCTGCCACTTTCTGCTATTGCTTGTCACTATTTCTCGGCAGCGGAGTAATTGTTGGAAACTGTTGCAAGTCCCATAAAGTGTCGGAAAAACTGTTGGAAATGTTGGGAAAACTGTCAGAACTGTCAGAAATTGTCACTGTTGGTGGCGCCACTGGGCTTTATTATTATTATAAACATTTATATAGCGCCAGTCGTGTAGCCTGGTGCTGTACAGAACATAGAACTAGATGCGGTCCCTGCCTGTGGCTTACAATCTAAAAGACAAAAGGGGGGGAGACAGGGAGATGGGACAGTGTGAGAGACAGGGGAGAAGACAAACAAACATTCAAGCGGATGCGGAGTCTCAGGTGCGTATGCTTGGCTTGGTTACAAAGAGGTTGATGGCAGCAGTCTGCAGAGGAGGGCAGACAGTAAGTGTACGGGGAAAGACTAGCAGGCATTGGGAAAGGCAGCAAGGAAAAGGCGGGACTTGAGGAGGGATTTGAAGGAGCGGAGGGAGGAGGCAAGGTGAATGTCGGCAGGGAGGGAGTTCCAGGCATGGGGGCAGCGAGGGAGAAGGGTTGAAGGTGGTTAGGTGAGCAGGAGAAATGAGGGAGAGTGAGGGAGGGGACAACAGAAGAGCGGAGAGCGCGTGCAGGAGTGAATAAGGAGATTAGGTCTGAGAGGTAAGGGGGAACTTGGTTGTGGAGTGATTTGAACATGAAAACCAGGAGTTAAAACAGAATACATTCAGGAAGGGGGAGCCAGTGAAGAGAGAAGAGGAGAGACTGCACATGGTCGAAGCGATGGGCAGAGTGAATGACCTTGGCAGCGGAATTTTGGATTGCGATAAGGGGGGATAGGTGAGAGCGAGGGAGGTCAGGAAGGAGGAAGTTGCCGTAATTGAGGCGAGAGATAACCATGGCATGAACAAGGGTTTTGGTCGAAGAGATAGAGAGAAAGGGGCGGATGCGAGCAATGTTGTGGAGAGTGAATCGGCAGGATGTGACCACAGGGTCAATGTAAGGTTTAAAAGAGAGGTGCGTGTCAAAGATGAAGCCCAAGCTACGGGCTTGGAGAACAGGATCGCAAGCAGTAGCCGTGCCGGAAAACCGATCCCAATGGCCCAGACTCAAATGCCAGAATAAAAGCTTCTGAATCGCACCCTGACACCTCACATGGGTAAGAATCCGAAGCGGAACACTCCTGCCCACCCCCCAAAAATGGGAAAAGTGACCCGCAGTGGTGGGATAGCCCAAATAAACTGTGAGGACAGGAGGACTGTGGGGGAGGGGAGCCGGAGAAAGCGTGAGCGAAAATGGTGGCGGCAACGTGAATGAGGCCGGGGGATCAGCCTGAAATTGCTGAACAACTGGCTTGCCTGGTCAACACCATTACCAGTCATCACAAACCCTCTACAAAACAGTGGGAAATACTGATTGATGGGATCCAGAAGGTGACCAGTGTGGTGGACACTTTAAATAAGAAATTCAGTGGGGTAGCAGAAAGGGTCACCAATCTAGAGAACAGGATGGAGGAGAGGGATGGCCAGAACCAGCAATGGGAAGGCAGGATCCTGGCAATCGAGAAGGCTCTAGGGGGTGCCCAACGTAAGATCGAGGATCTGGAGAACAGAGGAAAGCAGGAACAATTTAAGGGTCCAGCGGATCCCCGAGGCTATGGAGGCCCAGGGGGGAAGGGACCTGGTGAATAAAATTCTTAAGGCCCTCTTTCCACAGAGTACACACTTGCATGGTGTTGAAGTGGACAGGGCACATAGAACCCTTCGACCCCGGTCTAAGGAGGGGGACCCACCCAGAGCATTGATCTTTCGATGTTTAAGGTATCAAGACAAGGAACAGATACTGTGGGTCAAGAGAAAAGTCAAAGACTTGAAATTTGAAGGGTGCAGAGTAACTATACAACCAGACCTGGCCCAGCCTCAGTTGCTAGAAGAAAGAAATGGTACCAGATACAAGAGAAGTTTGCAGCGCAAGTGCCCCTGTTACAGCAGTGCCCTTGTCATGGACAGATCATTATCTCCTTCAGGTCAATCTCTCCGTGCACCCCCTCCAGAAGGGGAAAGGACCAGTTAGGATGGTCCGCCCTCAGAGGCTGATGGAACCCCAGCAGTTTCAGGAAACCCTGCGGGAATTAACCTTGAACCTGGACAGTCACTCTGTCGATGAGCTGGTCCAGTCTTGGAACATCTTGCTAGAGGAGGCCATCGACAGGGTGGCTCCGAGACGCCCTCTGCCTCTGTCTTGTCACCACAGAGCCCCTTGGTTTACCGAGGGGCTATGGTGTATGAAGCAAGTAGGCAGGAGGCTGGAGCGACGCTGGCGGCGTACTCGCTCTAACTCCGACTGACTTCTCTATAGGGCCCATTTGTGGTCCTATGTGGAGGCTGTGAGGGCAGCGAGGAAGGAGTTCCTTGATGTCCTTATAGCATCTGCAAAGTCACGTCCGGCGGAGCTGTTTTGGGTGGTGTGGGGGTTGGTTAGTCCGGCCTCGCTCCACCTGGATGGGGACGTGTCCCAGACCACTGTGAGGAGTTTGCAATCTACTTCGCAGACAAGATCGCTCGGATTCAGAGCGACTTTGCCGCTGGATTAGGGGCAGTAGGTAGAGAGCATGAGGTGATGGAGGTCCCTTCTGGTCCATCTTTATGGGGGGAGTTTCAGGAAGTGACGCCGGCCGATGCGGCCGATGTCTTGGGGGTCTGTGAGGGCCACTTGTTGCGAACTTGATCCATGCCCATCCTGGCTGGTGAAAGCCTCCAGGGAGATGTTGGGGACGGTGCTGGTGAGAGTAGTGAATGCGTCCTTACAGCAGGGGAGGTTGTCGCCCAGTCTCAAGGAGGCTGTGGTGCACCCCTGTTGAAGAAACCATCATTGGACGTGGATGCCCTCGCCAGTTACCGTCCTGTCTCTAACCTTCCCTTTTTAGGGAAGGTTATTGACCAGGCGGTGGCACTCCAGCTCCAGGTGCATCTAGATAGCATCGGTTTCCTGGACCCGTTTCAATCTGGGTTCCACCCCGGCTATGGAACCGAGACGGCGTTGGTGGCCTTGGTCGATGACCTCTGCCGGGAGATGGATGCAGGATGTTCAACATTTCTCATCCTGCTAGATCTCTTGGCCGCTTTTGATACCGTGGACCATGGGCTGCTGTTGAGATGACTGTGTGACCTGGGGGGGTCTGGATGGGACTGTTCTGGAATTATTCCGTTTATTCCTCTCGGGGAGAAGCCAGCGGTTGGTGCTGGGGGAGAAGATATCTTGCCCCTGCGCCTTATCATGTGGCATTCCGTAGGGTTGCATTCTGTCTCCATTATTGTTTAATGCATATTCATCCCCTGGGGGAGGTCGTGAGAGGGTACGGAGTGCATTGTCACCAATATGCTGATGATACTCAGCTGTACCTCTCTTTTTCAATGGACCAGAACCTGCTGTCTCATTGCTATCCCAGTGTTTGGAGGCCGTGGCAGAGTGGATGTGGCAGAGCAGACTGAAGCTTAACCCCGATAAGATGGAGGTGATGTTGGTGGGGAGAGCGAGGGAGGTGTCAGCCCCCCTTATTGGGGGGGTTCACCCTCCCATAGCTCAACAGGTCCGGACTCTGGGGGTGATGCTGGACATGGAGCTCCGCCTAGAGTGGCAGGTGGAGGCAGTCACAAAGGCTGCCTTTCTCCAGTTGTATCTGGTGCGGAGGCTGCGTCCATTCATCTCTGGCCCAGACCTGGCCTCCCTCATCCATGCCTTCATCACCTCAAGGCTGGACTACTGCAACATGCTCTACGTGGGGCTTCCCTTGTGCCTGGTTCGGAGGCTGCAGCTAGTGCAGAATGCGGCGGCCCACCTGCTTTTGGGGACGGGTCGTCGGGAGCACATAACACCTGTGCTCCGGGCTCTGCACTGGTTGACAATAGCGTGCTGAGCCAGGTTCAAGGTGTTGGTATTGATTTACAAACCCCTGCACAGTCTCAGCCCCTCATACCTCAGGGACCGCTTCGCCCTCCGTGCCCCGGAGCGGCTCCTTCGGTCTGCCGGGGGTGCCTTCTTGGAAGTCCCCTGTGTTAAGTGGGGGGCCACAATGGAGAGGGCATTCTCGGTGGCTGGGCCATGGCTTTGGAACTCCCTACCGGAGGAAGATCGCCTGGCCCCAAGCCTTTTGATATTCAGAAAAGGTGCAAAGCCTGGTTGTTTGTCCAGGCCTTTGGGGAGGGGGGGAGGGTGTAGTGGGTCTTTTTATCTCCCCTATCCTATTTATTGTTTTATGTATCCTGGGCCCTGTTCTTTTATTTAATATTTGATAGTGTATTTTTATGTGTTTTAAATTGTTTCTATTATTGTGTTTTATTGTTGGAAGCCACCCCAAGCTGTGTTCAGGAGGGGATGGGTATAAATGGGATAAATAAATAAATAAACCACAAATCAGATACCCAGCGACATTCTCCTTCCTGCATAACGAACGAAGGAGGAACTTCTTTGACATCAAGGCACTGGAAATGTACATGACTACAAAGATGCCAGAGTTCGTGAATGACGGTGTGGAAGAACCAGGAGATCAGCCATGACAGAGGTGTGAAAGGCAATATGCAGAACTGACAAAGTAACATTCCAAGACATTACATTGGCAATACAGGAAAGTGAACTTTATATAGTAAGAAATGGATGCAAGATGCACTGGGAATAGGGCCTGTCGGGGGGGACAACGGAGTACAGCGACTCCATGGTTTGTCCTCGAAGGTTTTTCTCAACCTTCTAGTTGGGAGAGGGGTAGGGAGTGTAAGGGTGTTAAAGGGGGGGTAAAGGGAGGGAGGG
>QEPC01012523.1:429381-450597 GCA_003113815.1 Sphenodon punctatus
CACTGTACCCAGACACTCTTCACAATCGGTGGGCCCCACAGGAGTACTCTGGGAAAATAAACCCCTCAGGATATTGGGTGGCCTGTAAGACTTCGTCAGAAGCAGGGCCCTTTCATCATTGGGGTAGGGGAACGCAACCTCGAGTGGAGCCCCTTCTTTCGGGCTCCCTTGCACACACCAGTTGCTCTGCATACACCGTGATACAGACAGGAAGGGGGTTCAAAGGGCTGTGATGGTAGTGAGGGACAACAGGGGGAGTAAGACCAGGAAGGAAGGGCAGGCAGGAATCTCCACACACAGTACAGGGGAGGGGCGGGGCCCAGACCGAGGCTAGGAAGGGGAGTGCCCCACGCGCCCAGTTCCATCAACCACCCCTGACACCACACTCACCGTTACCTTGCCCTCCCGCTTTCGCCTCGACCACTCTCACTCACACAGACACTCTCTTTCACTCGACTTCTCTCTTTGCTCTAGTCTCCTTGAATCGCTCGGGGCCAGTCTCACAGCGCTGCTGTTCTCCGGCAGCGCTGTGTTCTCTCTGGCTTGCTTATATAAGGCTGGCCCCGCCCCCTCGCTCCCGAAGCCGCACTGAGCGTCGCGGTGCTGTAGCCACGCCCCCTGGATCAGCTGGTGGCGTGGCTGTCAGTTCTCCCTGCTCCTGCTCTCCCCGCAGTTTGTCCTTGCCCCTAGGCTCTATGCCTTGCCCCTGCGTTGGGGTCTCTGATGAGATGCTGTTGTGGCCTCTCAAGGGGGTCTGTCCTAAACCTTGAGGGTCTCGCTGTCTCCTCTCTCTTTTTTGTTGCGCCCTGAGCCTCCCCCGCAGCCTCCATCTCCTTACAGTACCCCCCCCCCAGGGCCCACGCCCAGGAGGGGGTGGGCCCGGCTTAAACGGGTAACGGGCGTGGAAACGGCGAGTTAGAAGGGGGGCATGGACCCCTGCGGCCGGTTCCCAGGAAAGCTCGGAGGGGGGATACCCTTTCCAATCAACAAGGTAAAATAACGCCCCCCGAACTCGGCGGGAGTCAAGGATGCCTTGGACCTCAAACTCCGGGGACTCGTGAGAAGCGGGGGTGAGCGGCGGGGCCGCAGGCTCCGGGAAGAGAGGGGGAACGTGGGGTTTCAAGAGGGATACGTGTAACACGGGGTGAATCCGGGACTGGGGAGGCAAGGTTACGCGGTAGGAGACCGGGTTAATCTGCTGGGCAATGGGAAAGGGCCCCATATATCTGTCATCGAGCTTAGATGACGGGCGCATAGAAGGGTAGTGCTGTCTATCCACCCATACCAGGTCCCCCACGTGAAACAGCGGGGGGGAACGCCGACGCCGATCTGCCTGTGTTTTGTATTGTTGGCGAGCTTCCCGCAGGTGGACCAGTGCTTGGGCCTGCGCCTGCTGTAGGCGGGAAAGCAGTGCACCGGCTGCCGGTACTGATATAGCTGGGATTTCGGGGAACACCAGGCGAGGGTGGAAACCGTAAGAAACATGAAAGGGAGAGGTCCCTAAGGAGGCATGGCCGGCATTGTTATAGGCAAACTCCGCAATGGGCAGGAGTTCAGCCCACCCGTCCTGTAAGTAAGTCGTATAACAGCGGAGATACTGCTCTAGGGACTGATTCACCCTTTCTACCTGGCCATTAGTCTGAGGGTGATAGGCGGACGATGGGGCCAATTGGACCCCTACTGCCATAAACAAGGCCTTCCAGAAATGGGCGATAAATTGCGACCCTCGGTCGGACACAATAGTGGCTGGAAGCTCATGTAGTCGAACTACATTCTGTAAGACTAGGAGGGCGGTTTGTGGAGCCGTGGGGAGTCCTTTACATGGCACAAAGTGGCCCATTTTCATGAACTGGTCTACAATGACCAGTATTGCGGTGTACCCTTGAGATGGGGGTAGGTCCACGATGAAGTCAAGGTTGATCCGCTGCCAAGGGCCTTGGGGCAAGGGGGACAGCTGGAGAAGCCCTACCGGACGCCCCCTAGGAGTTTTTGTGCGACTGCAAATTGCGCAACCCCGTACATAGGCTTGTGTATCATGGTGCATGGTTGGTCACCAAAAGTGTCGTTGAAGTAGGGCCAACGTTCGCCGTTGTCCTGGATGGCCCACCAGGGGGGCATTGTGGTGAGCCCATAGTATTTGATGCCTTGCTGCCTCAGGTACTATCAGGGCCCCCTTTCGTCGTGGGAGCTCTTGAACTTTGGTGGCCGTTGGGGCAAGACGGCCCTCTTGTTTTGTCAACTGTAGGAATTGTTGTGCAGTGATTCTGACTGCACCGAACACCTGCGGAGCCAATAGGGCTTCCCCGCGGAGCGCCGCATCTGGGGAATTTTCATACTGGCGGGAGAGCGCGTCTGCCAGCGCGTTTAGGGGTCCTGGTCGGTAACTAATCTGAAAGTGAAATCGGGTGAAGAAGAGTGCCCATCGGGCATGTCTCCCCGTTGTAATGCGGGCCGATTGGAGAAACATTAGGTTCTTATGGTCGGTGATGACTTGTACCGGGTGGGCTGCTCCCTCCAGGTGATGTCTCCAAGCTTCAAATGCAGCTTTGATCGCCAACAATTCCCGGTCCATAATAGTGTAGTTGCGTTCGGCTGGGCTGAGTTGCCGGGAGTAGTAAGCGCACGGCAAGCGTAGTGTGGCACCTGGGGGGGTCTGCATTAGAACTGCCCCTAGGGCCACACTGGATGCATTGGTTTCAATGGTAAACGGCAGCTCTGGGTCCGGGTGCTGTAAGATGGGGGCTTGGGAGAATGCCTTTTTAAGTACCTCAAAGGCCCCCTCTTGTTCGGGCCCCCATTGGTATAGCTGTCCCTTTTTTAACAACTTGGTCAGGGGTGCAGTTTTATCCGCGTACTGGGGTATATATTGGCGGTAGTAGTTCGCGCTTCCTAAAAACCGCTGCAATGGTTTGACCCCTTGCGGAGGGGGCCAGGACGTAATAGCCTCTACCTTGCTTGCCTCCATTTGTATCCCCTTTGGGAGATTATGAACCCCAAAAAGGGGACCGTATGTTGATGGAAGAGGCATTTAGACAGTTTACAATAGAGGCGGTGTTTTTCTAAACGAGATAGGATGGTACGAACGTGGATCACATGCTCGGCTCGACTATGGGAATATACCAGAATATCGTCCAAGTAAGCAATTACATATTGGTCCAGAATGTCACGGAATATGTCGTTTATCAGATGCTGGAAAGCTGCCGGCGCATTGGCCAGTCCATAGGGCATCACCCGGTACTCAAAGTGCCCATACCTTGTGCGGAACGCGGTTTTCCACTCATCCCCTTGACGAATATGCAGCAGATTGTACGCCCCTCGGAGATCGAGCTTCGTGAACAGGGTGGCGCCTTGCAGTCGATCCAACAGTTCGGGGATGAGTGGCAACGGATAACGATTCTTCACCGTGATGGCGTTCAGGCCCCTGTAGTCTATGCATGGCCTTAGCCCGCCATCTTTTTTGGGCACGAAGAACGAATCCCTTGGCTAGGTTGTCGTCCAGATATTCTTTAAGGGTCTTAAGCTCGGGTTCGGCAAGCGTGTATATCCGCCCATATGGGGGGACCGTATCCGGCAACAATTCAATGGGACAATCATAATCCCTATGTGGCGGTAGGGTCAGTGCATGTTGCTCCTTAAATACGGCTTGCAAATCCCGATATTCCTGGGGAATGCCCATTCCTTGTTCCCAGGTAGCGGCCCCCAAGAGACCCGGGTGTGGCATTAGAAGGTGTGGGGTGCAGTCTGGGGACGAGAAGGCAACAGCTCCTTTCTGCCAATTAATGGTGGGGTTATGGAGTCGCAACCACGGGATCCCCAACACCACCGGGAACGCCGGCGTACAGACTACATCTAGGCTGATGGTCTCCCCATGGGTCCCGATCACCCCACGCATTCTCCGGGTACAAGTAGTAATGGGCCCCAACGTTAATGGGGACCCGTCTATGGCTACCACAATTTCTGGGCAAGGTTTGGGTTGCACCGGAATTTGTTTTTCTCGAACCAGGGCCTCGTGTATGAAGTTGCCCGAGGCTCCGGAGTCAATAAGGGCAAAAACCACGAGTGAACGTGTTGGCGTCAGGGTCAAGGTTAGCGGCACCCGAAGTTGTCAATTCTTGAGGGGCACCAGGGGTGTTACGCCCAGCAGAGAGGAGGGGGCTTGCATCGGGGCTACCGGGAGGCCCCTCGCCCATCCCGGCCCTGATCGTTTCCCGCTGCCCGGCGGGTTGGGGGCAGCGCGGGACAGTCCCAGGCAAAATGCCCTGCCTCTCCGCAGTAGAAACAGAGCCTGTCGGAACGTCTGTGCTCTCGCTCCTTTGGTGTTATCGCGCCTCGAGAAGCCCCAATCTGCATGGGTTCGGTTTCATCGAGGCGATTCCCTTCGGTTCTACTGGGACCTACAGCCATGGGGCGGGCTTGCCAAGTCCTTCCACCCTGTTGTCGACGCTCTCGCCGCCGTTCTGTGAGTCGTTCGTCGATCTGACAGGCGAGGTTCACCAGCTCTCCCCATTTAGCCGGGAGGGCGGTGAAGGCCAGCTGATCCTTAACCTCATCGTGGAGCCCCTTATGGAACAGGACCTTGAGGACGCTGTCCGGCCAATTCACCTCCACTGCCAATTTCTGAAAATGGGTCACATACTCCAAAAGTGTTCCCCGACCCTGGCGCAAGGACATTATCGCCGTCTCGGCGTCTTTTACTCGGTGGGGGTTGTCAAAAAGAAACGAAAATTCCTGAATGAACTTGGGATAATCCGTAAGAAGCGGGCTCTCTTGCGTCAGGAGGGGGGTAGCCCAATCAAGGGCAATACCCTCTAAATGCCCAATCACGAACGCCACCTTTAGTGCGTCTGAGTGGTAAGTAAGGGGTTGGGCACGAAACACTAACTGGCACAGTGCTACAAACCCCTGGAAATGCTGTCGGTCCCCTGAGAATTTAGTTATGGGGGGGTGTTTGGGCTCTCTCTCCCGTGCCCCTCTTTCAATTGGGGGGCTAGCCCCCCCCTGGCCCCCCGGGGGGTATGCAGCAGCCTCCCCTTGGCCACCTCCCTCCGCTACTCCTATCTCTTGCCTCTCTTTAATGTCCTTTACCTCAAATGCCAGTGCCTGGATGGCACGGTGCATTTCCTCAAGCTTGGCAGCCATATCCATGGTGGGTGCCGGAGAAACTGTTAGGGGGGACAGGGAATCAAGGGAAGGGGTCCACGGATACCGCCAAGCATCCCACACTGTACCCAGACACTCTTCACAATCAGTGGGCCCCACAGGAGTACTCTGGGAAAATAAACCCCTCAGGATATTGGGTGGCCTGTAAGACTTCGTCAGAAGCAGGGCCCTTTCATCATTGGGGTAGGGGAACGCAACCTCGAGTGGAGCCCCTTCTTTCGGGCTCCCTTGCACACACCAGTTGCTCTGCATACACCGTGATACAGACAGGAAGGGGGTTCAAAGGGCTGTGATGGTAGTGAGGGACAACAGGGGGAGTAAGACCAGGAAGGAAGGGCAGGCAGGAATCTCCACACACAGTACAGGGGAGGGGCGGGGCCCAGACCGAGGCTAGGAAGGGGAGTGCCACACGCGCCCAGTTCCCTCAACCACCCCTGACACCACACTCACCGTGACCTTGCCCTCCCGCTTTCGCCTCGACCACTCTCACTCACACAGACACTCTCTTTCACTCGACTTCTCTCTTTGCTCTAGTCTCCTTGAATCGCTCGGGGCCAGTCTCACAGCGCTGCTGTTCTCCGGCAGCGCTGTGTTCTCTCTGGCTTGCTTATATAAGGCTGGCCCCGCCCCCTCGCTCCCGAAGCCACGCTGAGCGTCGCGGCGCTGTAGCCACGCCCCCTGGATCAGCTGGCGGCGTGGCTGTCAGTTCTCCCTGCTCCTGCTCTCCCCGCAGTTTGTCCTTGCCCCTAGGCTCTATGCCTTGCCCCTGCGTTGGGGGCTCTGATGAGGTGCTGTTGTGGCCTCTCAAGGGGGTCTGTCCTAAACCTTGAGGGTCTCGCTGTCTCCTCTCTCTTTTTTGTTGCACCCTGCGCCTCCCCCGCAGCCTCCATCTCCTTACACAGAGTAGCAGGGAGAGTGCCTGGTCAAATGAAGGATAGAGGATATGGCTGAATTTAAAATTTGTACACTAAATGTTAAGGGTTTGAACTGTCCAACCAAGAGGAAAAAAACATGGCAATATTTAAAGCGGTTAAAAACCCAGGTGGTAGCATTGCAGGAGACTCACCTCCTACAGAAGGACAATGTCAGGGTTAGGGATAAATAATTGGAGCACATTATGTTCGCTAACGCAAAGAAAAAAGCTGGGGTGCTGCTACCTTTTGACCACTCTCTCAATTTCATTAAGCAAAAAATAATTAAAGACCCGGAAGGCAGATATCTGATTGTCCAGGGGCTCCTGAGGGATGAGGAATACACTTTTTTGAACTTCTATGCCCCCAACACAGGTCAGGCAGAATTATTTCAGAGAATGATAGAGTTAGTAAGACTGGAGAGTAGGGGGGGGGGGGTCCTTCCAATGACAGGAGATCTCAACAGTCCACTGACCAAATTAGAAAGGTCGGGGGGGGGATATAAAAAAAGGGTGGAGAAAAATGGCACGTGACATCACTAAAGCACAACTGGTTGACATTTAGAGACTAAGGCTGTTTTCAGACATTTCGAGATCACAGTCAACCACACTCAACCCCGTGGTGGGGCCAAAGGGCCATGAACATCTGTTCTGTGGGAGCCAAATGTTCACCACAGACAATCCCAAGTAGGGGACAATATTAACCACCCTTCCGGAGGTCTGGCCCACAGTGATTTCAGACATTAAGTGGTCCCGATTCACCACAGTGGATTCCCAGTGGTGGTGAGCCACCCAACCACCCCCCGTGGTCCAGTGAGACCTCGAACAGACTTGACTAGGGATGGGCGAATGCAGTTTGGATGTTCAGAGTTAGGACTGAACTCGGTCTTTTCAGACATCCAAACTGAACATCTAAACCGAACTCTCGAACGACCAAACAGTTCAGTCATGCTCGGATGAGTTCGGATGAGTTCGGAGGCAGGAAAAACATCTTTCCAGGGCCGAAAATTACGTTTTGGTTCCGGTTTCGGTTTCGAGTTCATTTCTGTTTCTGTTTTGTTTCTGTTTCGGTTTCAGTTTCACTATTTTTGCATGTTCAGCCAAGTTCGGTCAAACCAAACTCGGCTGAACTGAACCATCGAACCCGAACTCGGGTTTTGAACCAAATGACCAAAAATCCGAACATCCGAACCGCGTTCTGTTCGCCCATCCCTAGACGTGGCAGGACCGGGACCACGTCACGGAATTGGACTGAAAGACCACGGCCCGGGGCAGGGACGCCGATTCCCGGCCGTGGTCAAAACACCCAGAAGGCATCGGGGAAGGGTGGGAGGCAGACATGGCTGGCTGAGGGCAAAGGAAGCCAAAAGCACCAAAAGAAAATGCCCATACAAGGGAAACAGGAAGGGAGGGGGAGGAGGGAGAAGAGCCGCTGAGGCGGCACACACAGTAGGAACAGAGAGAACAAGGTCACAGTGGAACACACAGCACAAACACACACCTGGGCACATATTTTATTTATTTATTTATTTATTTCGTAGATTTTTATACCGCCCCATCCTGCAAAGCAGCTCGGGGCGGTTAACAACAATAAAAATAATTTAAAACATATAAAATACAATATAAAATACATCAATAAAACAGGGCAGTGTGCATAAATAAATATATAAGTGGGGGATTAAAACTCACCCCCCCCTCCCTCCCAAAGGCCTGGGCAAACAGCCAGGTCTTACAGTTCCGCCGAAATGTTAAAAGGCTTGGGGCCAGGCGAGCTTCCTCCGGAAGGGAGTTCCACAGCCGCGGCCCTACCACCGAGAATGCCCGCTCCATCGTGGCCCCCCGCTTAACACGGGGGACCTCCAGGAGGGCACCCCCGGCAGACCGCAGGAGTCGTTCCGGGGCGCGAAGGGCGAGGCGGTCCCTAAGGTAAGAGGGGCCAAGGCCGTATAGGGCTTTATAGATCATTACTAGGACCTTGAACCTGGCCCGGCACACTATCGGCAGCCAGTGCAGCGCTCGGAGCACCGGTGTAATGTGCTCCCGGCGACCCGTCCCCGTAAGAAGACGGGCCGCCGCATTCTGCACCAGCTGCAGCCTCCGGGCCAGGAACAAGGGAAGCCCCACGTAGAGCGCGTTACAGTAGTCGAGTCGCGAGGTGACGAAGGCATGGATGAGGGAGGCCAGGTCCGGGCCAGAGACATACGGACGCAGCCTACGTACCAGATAAAGCTGGCGGAAGGCAGCCTTCGCGGCTGCCTCCACCTGCTGCTCCAGCCGCAGGCCTGCGTCCAAAATGACCCCCAGACTCCGGACCTGCTGAGCTACAGGGGGGCAAACCCCCCCAATCAGGGGGGCCACCACCCCCTTCGCCCTCCCCACCACCATCACCTCCGTCTTATCTGGGTTGAGCTTCAGTCTGCTCCGCCGCATCCAATCCGCCACGGCCTCCAAACATTGGGATAGCACCGAGACAGCAGGGTCTGGGTCGGTAGAAAACGAGAGGTACAGCTGAGTATCATCAGCATACTGGTGACATCGCACCCCGAACCCTCTCACGACCTCCCCCAAGGGCTGCATATAGATGTTAAATAATAATGGAGACAAGATCGATCCCTGCGGAACGCCACACGGTAAGGCGCGGGGGCTCGATGTTTCCTCCCCCAACACCACCCGCTGGCTCCTCCCCGAGAGGAATGAACGGAACCATTCAAGAACAGTCCCGTCCAGACCCCCCCGGTCACGCAGTCGTCTCAACAGCAGCCCATGGTCCACGGTGTCAAAAGCGGCCGAGAGATCGAGCAGGATGAGAAATGTCGAACATCCCGCATCCATCTCCCGGCGGAGGTCGTCCACCAAGGCCACCAACGCCGTCTCGGTGCCATAGCCGGGGCGGAACCCAGATTGAAAAGGGTCAAGGAGCCCGATATTATCTAGATGACCCTGGAGCTGGAGCGCCACTGCCCGCTCAATAACCTTCCCTAAAAAGGGAAGGTTAGAGACAGGTCGGTAGCTGGCGAGCGCGTCCACGTCCAACGATGGTTTCTTCAGCAGGGGGCGCACCACAGCCTCTTTTAAGCAAGGCGATAACCTCCCCTGCCGAAGGGACGCATTGACTACCCTCGCCAGCACCGTCCCCAACGTAGGTGTATATACACCTATACAGGAAAGGAAGGGAAGGGGGGACACAGTGGGACAGATAACACACATGGCACAATGGGCACAGGGTAGAGGGGGTAGTCGGGGACAGGGAGCGGGGGGGGGGAACCGGCCCAGGGGCAGGGCCGGACATGGGGAATGGCAGCCAGAACCCCCACAACAGCACAGCCTGCATGGGCACCCCCACAGCTACACATCCAGTCCTTGAATGGGGGGACCCTGCATGGGCAGAGCACAGGCACAGGGGGAGGCCACATGGAACAGGGAGCAGGTCAGGAACAGTCATGGAGGCAGACAGGCACCCCAAGCACCGGTGAGGGTGTTATGGATGGGATGGAGGAGAGCCGGAGCCATGCAGCCAGTCCAAATACACACACACCCCGGGAGGACGCCGGGAGGTGCAATCCGGGGGCCCCAGAACCCCGTGGTCACAGAGTCACTGAAGGGGGGGTCATGGGAACAGGAGGGATCGCAGGCAACTTAGAAGGTCAGCAGCACCCCAGGAAGCAGGCAGCAAGGCTGGGACATCATGGAGGGAGTGGGCAGTGATCCACGGCATCAGGACAAAGGCAGGAGCTCACAGCGGGGCAGCAACTGGGAACACAGAAGGCACAAGGGGCCTCACAGCCAGCTGCAGGGGGCCACGAAGGGGTCCGGGGCCGGGTGGCCTTCCATGTGCACGAAGAGGGGCCACTGAAGCATGCCCCGATGGTATCCCAGTGCTGCCATGTGGTGGGCGACCAAATAGTATGCCTCGAAGGGATCCTGCATGGCGAGCCCCACCTGCAAATCGGAACAGGACCACACACCAGTCAGTGCCACCAGCTCCACTCTGGTGGGCTCCGACAAGCCATAGTCAGCAGCTGGGGGCCACAGAAGGTGACCGAGCTCCAACAGCCGGTGATAGACCATTCCACGGGACTGCTGGTACCCACGGGCCCTGTGAACACAGCCAAAGAAGGACACGGCCAGGGCGGGAGGGGGGGCGCCTTCAGACAGGCCATGTAGGCAGCCAGTTTGCACACAGACAGGGCATAAACGGTTTCCACCGCCGACCACGCCACATGCGCGCACCTCATCTCTGGGAGATGCCCATCAGGAAAGGCATGCAGACCCAGCATCTCCGCGTGCAGCCAGCAATTGTGGGCGCTCGCCTCATAGCCAAAGTAGAAAAGCCCAGAGCTCACTCGCATAGGCACCAGTGAGGCTGTCCGGGCAGCTCAGGAGTAATTACATGGCCCGGGAATGCCACAGGTCATGCAGGGCCATGGTCTCGTGGAAGGTCCAGCTATGGGGAGCGTCGGGGGTGGATGGGCCCGCGAGCGCCGAGGAAGCCCTGCTAGCCATGTTCCAACATGCGCCTGATACTAAATGTAAGGTGAGAGGGGCCCCACAATCCCTGGAGGAATGGGAGGGGAAGCAGGGGAGTTCCAAGGCCAAGCAATAAGGCCACAAGCCGCAACATTGCCTGGCTAATGAGCGAGACGTGGGGTGTGGACCCAGCACAGCTGCTGGCACCAAGCACACATACAGGACATACTACACACAGCTCAGGGCGACGAGGACAACAGGCAGTCAAAACACAGAGAGGTGGGAGGTAGTAAATAATAGTTAATCATTTATTAAGGCAGGTCCAGGGTCGTAGCCATAGACAAACAACATACAAATAAAATAAATATTTCAAAATCTTCAAAAAAGGTCTACCAAACACAATTATCAATCAAACAGTTTAAAATCCAAAAACTGGTTACGTCTTCCCATTGCAAAAATTAGGAATTGAACCACAGCCAGAGTAGTTTCCTGTTGTGAATCAGCAAGGAGCTAATCAGTGTAAACAGCATCTGACCTCCCTGGGTATTTATCAAAAATAGGCTGGAGGTAATGAAGATGAAGGGCGTCATGCTGATGGCAGCGCATCAACACTTGGGCATTAGTTTCAGGCTCCAAATGGTCAAAAGGACAAAATCTAGAGTGCATGGGTACCCCAGCAAGATGCTCCACCCAAACCTGGATGGGAAAGGCATTAAAGCGAACCGCCATGTAAAGCCACTTGGCCCTGGACAAATAATCTTCATTAAGAAAAACTGCTGACACAGCGGTGAGAGGGGCCAACCTCAAATAGCCTCACATGTGCATAGAAGACCCAACCCTAGCTCTTTCCTGTTGCTGTTGGATATCACTCCAGCGCTGTTTGATTTCGGCCCTGGCTAGGAACAAATCTTTAGATAATAGATACTCCTTGGATAACCCCATAGCAGCCAACTGGGCCTCCACCTTGACAGACCACTTGCCCTGGAAAGGATCAGCCAAAAGGTACACAAAAAGGCCCTTAGAGCTGGGGTCCAAAACCTTACACCACAACTTTTGGGCCAAATTCCATGTTCCAGAGGACCACATACGCTGTCCCAATTCAATACGAATTGCAACTGTTTGAGTTCCTCCCAGGGCCCTAAGAAGTGCCCTCAAAAACATTGATTGGACCTTATCGACCTCCAAGGTGCCAAATGGAGCCCAAAGCTCAGCTCCAAAAAGAAACTGAGCAGTAACTTTGGCACTGAATACCAGAGTGGCCATCTTGTAGGCAGTCCTTCCAGAGAAGTGGAAAAATTTCAATATAGCAAGTGCAGATCTTTTAGCTATCAAAGCGGCGGCTTCCAGATGGACCTTCCAGCCACCTGAGTGATGGAAGGTAACACCCAGGTTCCGAAAGGCTCGTACCTGTTCGATTCGAGCACCCTCGGCACACCAGGTATGCCAATTTCACCTAAGGGATTTAGCAAATACTATCACCTTAGATTTGGCTACGTTAAGAACCAAGTCATTTCCCCTGCAATACCCTGAAAAGGCCTCTAGTTGGCGCCATAGACCAACCTTAGTCTGGGAAACTAAGACAAGGTCGTCTGCAAATAAAAGGCAACCTATAGAATGAGAAGCCAATCATGGGAGGGAAATTGGGACTGAGTCATACAGGGAACCACATCATTGAAAAAAATATTGAAGAGGGTAGGGGCAAGGACGCATCCCTGCCTTACACCTCTACCCACTGGAACCGCCTCAGAAATATAACCTGCTGCTCTCAGCTTAACCACCAGGGTAGAGTCGGCATATAAATCTTGGGTAAGTGCCAACAATCTATCCTCAAGCAAAGAAGCCAATTTGGACCACAGGATGGCCCTATTGACAGAGTCAAAAGCCATCCTGAGGTCCAAGAAGGCTGCATAGAACCGATGGTTAAGGTTCATGTATTTCTCCAGGAGGCAAGAAAGCACACAACAATGGTCAATAACAGATCTGGCCCTCTGAAACCCCACTTGCTCGGGGTATATAATATTAGCTTTAACTACCCAGGCATCCAACCTCCCCCAAAGGAATTTGGCATACAGTTTACTAATTACAGAGAGCCAACTGATCGACAAATAATTTGCAGGGTCAGTACTGGAGCCCTTTTTATGGATAGGGACCACCAGGACTCAAGCCCAAATAGAGGGTACACAACCCGATTTGTTGATTGCAGAAAATAGAGCCACAAGAATAGGCACCCACCAGTCCCTATACTGCTTCAAAAATTTGGCAGATAATAGATCTTGGCCAGGGGCCTTATTGTTTGCACAAGAATCTATAAGGTCACTGACCTCCAGCTGGCCAACCTCTGGCCAAGGCAGAATGTCACTTAAACAGGGAGCTGACAAGTCATTCGCGACTGATATCACTATAGGGGTGTATATGTCCAGAAAGTACCTAGCCCAAAACTGAGAAGGAATAGGCGATAAATGCCTGTCAATACCCGCCCTTTTGTCAGAATTCAGCAATTCCCAGAAACGCCGTGAGTCACCAGCAGTTGCTGCCTCCAACACCATACTCCATCTAGCCTCATAGTAAAATTTCTTCTTGCTTTTAGTAATGGCCCTATAGGCCCTTTTGGCCTCGTAATAAGAAACGGGTAAAGTGGAGTCCTGACCCCAATAGATTGCCTTAACCTTGGACCTTGCACCACGACACTCCCTATCAAACGAAGGCTGGTGCTGGGAAGATTTACTTTGGGTTGGAGGGGCAAATTTGACACAAAAGAATTGCTGGGCTTGGTAGGAGAGCTGGTCAAAAATATCTACAACTTGAGAACTATCAGATCCCACTATCAGGTGGGAGGTGATGACAGCAGGAATGCAGCTGCAGACCATGCACGCCCGGGTGCAGGCTAGACCATGCACCAGGCCCCATGCAGGTACCACAGGTGTGTACAATCAGGTGCCCACTGCAGCCCCGACCCTGTTGCCCTGTGGGAGCTGGCCCAGCCGACTGGGAGTGGGGGGCAGAGGTAACCTGGGGGCCCCTGGCCGGTAGGCAGGTCATGAACAGGGGGTGTGGTGACACGTTCCCCAGCCTATAACGGGTGCGACTCCAACCCACCCGGGTCACCGTTCACCATGGAGGTGGGCTGGTTAGGTACCTGTGGGAGCACCTAGCAGTCTGCGCTGAGTGGTACCGCTCGCAAATGGACCTCCTGCGTATTCAGACCGCAGAGGTGCACCTGGCCACCCGGCTGCAGGTGAGCATGGCCTGGAGCACTGCTAAAGCCTGGCGAGCCCACCACAGTTTCAGGCACTCCCTGGCCTGGCTCATGGCCCAGCGGGTGTCCAGAACGGCCAGGCAGGCCCTCATACGCGCCCGGCAGCAGACTTCAGCGCTCCACGGGGCAGCCGGCTGGAACTATTGGTGGAGTGAGACCATGGGCTGTGCTGCCCAGCTCACTATGCCCATTGCCTGGTGGCTATTGGTCACGGAGCGGGAACAGGGATGGTGGGTCAGGGCGCTGGCTCAGTGGGATGAGGCCGCCTGGAGAGCACACTTTTGGATGGACAGGCGCACCCTACTGCAACTCGTGGAGCTGTTAATGCCCTGGCTTGAGTGGCAGCACACCCCCATGAGAACCCCCATTCCCATGGTCCAGCGGGTGGCCATCAGGGTCTGGGCACTAGCAACGCCCAACTCCTGCTGGTCGTCTCACAGCATTTCCGTGTCGAGGTGAGCACCGTCGCCGGTATCCTGCGAGACATCTGCAAGGCAGTGGAGGGCATGCTCCTGGACCGAGTGATCCAGCTGGTGGGTCAGGAGGCCGTGATGGCTAGGGATGGGCGTACACAGTTTGGATGTTCAGACTTCGAACCAAACTCAGTCTGTTCGGACGTTCGAACCAAACTCTCAAACGACCAAACAGTTCGGTCATGTTCGGATGACTTTGGATGAGTTCGGGGGCAAAAAAGTCTTTCCAGGACTGAAAATTAGGTTTCGGTTTCGATTTTGTTTTGGTTTCGCTATTTTTTAATGTTCGGCCAAATTCGGCCAAACCGAACTCGGCTGAACCAAACCATTGAACCTGAACTTGGGTTTCAAACCGAACGACCGAACATCCAAACATCCGAACCGCGTTCTGTTCACCCATCCCTAGCAATGGCCAGCTTCGCACCTGGAGGGTTCCCCAAGTGCATGGGTACCGTGGACGGCACCCACATCAAAATCCTCCACCACTCAGATGGAGAGGCTATGGAATATGTCAACAGACACGGGACCCACTCCCTGCAGCTGCAGGTGGTCATGGACCACCGGGGATGGTTCATAGAAAGTTTCACGGGCCACTCAGGGGCAGCCACAATACCCAAATCATGACCATCTCACCCTTCTATGCCCGGATGTACCACGGGGACTTTGCGGACATAGGGATGACTCAGATCGGGGGGGTGCTGATTCCCCCCTGCATCCTGGGGGACCCGGCCTACCCACTCATCCAGTGGCTGATGAAGTCATACCCGGTCATCAGGAACCCTGTGGAGGCGCTGTACAATACCCGCCTGTGTGCAAGCAGGACCATGGTCGAGAGGGCCTTCAGGGCCCTCAAGCAGTGCTGGTAGAGCCTTGCGGGCCACCTGGACTACATGGTGGAGACCTCAGCCCTGGTGATTGGAGTCTGCTGTGTGCTGCACAATGTGTGTGAGACCGATGGGGCTGCCTTCGACTACCCCGTGCCCTGGTGCCCTCCCAGCCACGTGCCTCTGTATGTGAATGCAGAGAACCCGCCGTAGAATCGGTACACAAAGTGCATCCATGCAGCCTTGGCCAGGCATATCAGCTGGAAGGCTGAGGCGTGAGGGCGCACACCCCAGTCTCCACCACCCCGGAGCCCCCACCAGCACCCTGGCCGTGCCCCTTGACGCCCACCCACCCCCAGCCCCTGGCCCATGAACAGAACCAGGGAGGCGACTGTGGTGCCCGTACATTTATTGTGACCACCACTTGGAGCTCCCCTCCCCCCCGCTGTCTGTGTCCCCAAAAGTGTCCTGGGAGGCCTCAGTGTCCAGAGGGGCAGGTGGTGGTGGGAGGGAGGGCAGACCTGGGGCCGGACAGGCCTCCCTGGGAGGCTGCTCCCTCCAGACGCCTACAGGGAATGAGGGGTGGATGTATGGGCCCAGCAGGCATACTGTAGCAATGGCGGAGGCAGTGGGGGTGCTGAGGGGTCCAGCATCGGGTCTGTGGTGGGCAGGTTGCCTGGCGGGGCAGCTACCATCATATACACGCTCATGGTCCCTGCGTGCAGGAGCAGCATGGTGCGGATGTCATGAGAGCGTTCCATCATGGCCGAATGCTCCCTCACCATCCTGTTGATGGCCAGTTCCAGCTGCCCAAACACCTTCACCTGCCTGCTCCTGGTGCTCCTGCCTCTGTTCACGGTGCACCTCCACCTGCAGCCTCTGATCCCTTGCCTCCGCTTGCTGCACGGCCCTTTTGATGGCTGCCTCCATGCGATCGATGGCTGCTATCATCCGCTCACCCTTCTCCGTGGTTCTGCAGACAATGTCCTCCACCTGATCCTCCCTCTGGCACTGTACCCATGCTTGGTGCTCCCTCATCGCTGGGACGGAGGCACGGGACCAGCTTGCTGGGACCCGGCTGGTCGCCCTGTTGGGGTGCACAGTAGGGGTTGGCCAGGTGCCCCAGCCACCTGCTCCCCATCCCATGCCATGGCTGGTGGGTCGTGGCCCCCCCCTCGGATTGGTGGCTGGTGCCCTCCACCGGCATTTCCCTGTGCCCGCCCCCTCCCCCGCAACACATACCCCGGGCCCCTCGGCCGGCCACCCCCAGCCTCCACTCCCCCCACTTCCCATGTTGCCTCACCTGGGACCTCTGGATACTCCTGGGGCTGCTTGCCACCATCCCCTTCACCTTCCTGTCCTGGGTGCTGGGGAGTGGCGTGACCTGCAATGATTTTGGAGGGGGCGGGTGGGGGTGGGGGTTGCATGTCCCCCAGCAGCCCTAGGGCCCCCTTTCTGAGGTCAGGGGTGCCTGGGGTTGCTGGGGGAGGCCCAGTGGCTGGTGTGCCCCCCTCCCTGCCTTGGACAATCCCCTCTGATCCGCTACACTTCCCACCCACTGCATCAACCTCTATATAGGTCTCAGAGCTCTCTGAGGCCAGTCCCTCCATGTTGCTCCATCCCACCACATCCCCCTGCTGCTGTGTACCCTTTAAATCTCCCTCCCAGGCCTGTGTTGTTGCTCATTGCCTAGCAGTGACACTGCATGGTTTGTCCCTGCCTTGGAATTGTTTTGCTTGATTCCGGCTAGTGATTGATGTTCAGACATTACCTTTTGTTTTTCCCAGTGGGAATTGCTTTGACCACCCTTTTGGAGATGGTCCGGGGGTGTTTTCAGATGTTACGAGATCACAGTCAACCACAGCGAACCACAACCAACCCCCGGTGGGGCCAAAAGGCCCTGAATGTCTGTTCTGCATATGCCAGATGTTCACCACAGTCAATCTGCAACAGGGTGACAAAATCAACCACCCTTCTGGAGATCCAGTCCAGACCACCTCCGAAAGCATGGTCAAAACAATTCCCACTGGAAAACAACAAAACGTAATGTCTGAATGGCAGCCACCAGCTGGAATCAACCAAAATTATTCCCATCAGGGGACAAATCATGCAGCATCGCTTCCAGGCAATAATCAGCAACACAGGCGGGGGAGGGAGATTTAAAGGGCACACAGAAGCAGGGGGACGTGGTGGGATGGAGCGAGGCGGAAGGGAGAGGAGAGCGGAGGACAAGAGAGCAAGGGAGGAGGAGGAGGCAGCGCAGGCAGAGGAGGCATTCGTGTTGCACATGGAGACAGTGAAGGGACAGCAGCAGCAGCAGCAGCAGCAGCAGCCAGGACAGGCTGTCACGGAGACAACAACTGACCCGGAGGATGAAGCACCCTGGAAACGGGTAAGGGGACCAAAGGGGGGGGGGTTGCAAGGGCACAGGGGCACCAAGGGAGGTGGGCAGGCCAACGGGGGGGGAAGGGCGAAGAGCTGCGGGGCTGAGGCAACCCGGCAACCAACCTCCCCCTTATGACCCACAGACACGAAAATGGGCCCGGGAGCCTGAGCCTCCAGAGGCAGAGGGTGCTGATCAAGCAGAGGAGGAGGGCAGAGAGGGCCCACGTGGGAGATGGCCCTACCACTGAGGTGGGCAATGGGGGCACAGGAAAACCCAGGACTTCATCAGGAATCAGGGCCCCGCCCCCAAGAGGAATGTCCCGGGACCTGAGGGACCAGCAGGCCCCCTCACGCATCATCCCTGAGAGCCCCCAGCCCCTGTCTGGGCCGGGAGAATCCAAGGCCGGCACACTGGTTACCCTCAGCCAGTGGGCACAGGGGGGCCCCATTAATACAGAGGAATCAACCTCGGAGGGCTCCGAGACCGACATCGAGGGTAAGCAAGTGGGTGGGAGGGGAGAAGGTCTGGGGGGAATGGGCCGAGGAGGGTGAGGAGGGAACACCTGGTACGGGGCCACCCCCAGAAACCCCAGGCACCCCAGCCCATGGGAAGGGGGTCCGGGGGGCTGGCGGGGGACATGTTCTGCCCACCCTCACCCAACTCCTCCCATATCCACCAGGGCACGGCACGCCCCAGCACCTGCGACAGGCAGGTGAGGGGGACAGCGGAGGAGGAGGATCAGGACTAGGAGGGCCCCCACAGGAGACAGCCGTACCACCTAGAGGGCAATTGGGGCACAGGGAAACCCACGACTTTATTAGGATCTGGGGGACCCTGGAGTACCAACTGGAGCTAGTCGTGAACCAGTGGAATGAGCACGTATACCAAGAGATTGTGCTGGACATGGAGGTGGGGGGCACCACAAGACCCTGGCCCAGTGCCGCTCTAAGGTCAAGGAGCTCAAGAGGGGGTACAAGGCCATTAAAGGCAACAACTGCATCCTGCACATGAAGGGCTCCATAGTTGCTCTGTGCCTTGTGGGGAGTGCCATGGTCCAGGGCAGGGAATGGGCTGAGGTACCCACTGCCCTCACTGCCCCCCTAGAAGACACAGGATCAAGGGGACCGGCCCCACATGAGGAATGCCCCGGGACTTTGGGGACCTGCAGGACCCCCCTCACGCACCAGCCCCAGCAGCCCCCAGCCAACCTCCATACCGGGAGGGGCCGAGTCCAGCACACCGGATGCCCCTGGCCAGGGGATGCAAGGGGATGCAGTGCTTCCCCAGGGCTCGTGGGCCCTTCCCCTGGCATGCCCCATGGCTGGACCTTCCATGAGACCATGAGACCATGGCCCTGTGTGACCTGTGGCATTCCCTGGCTGTGCAATTGCTCCTGAGCTGCCCGGACAGCCTCACAGGTGCCTATGCGAGTCTGAGCTCCAGCCTATGCTACTTTGGCTATGAGGCGAGCGCCCATGATTGCTGGCTGCATGAAGAGACACTGGGCCTCCAACCCCTTCCTGATGGGTGCATCCCGGAGATAAGTGTGCGCATGTGGGGTGGTTGGCGGCAGAGACTGTGTCTGCCCTCTCTGTGTGCAGCCTGTCCACCTACACGGCCTGTCTGGGGGAGGGGGGCCCTGCCCTCACCGCGTCCTTCTTTGGCTGTGTGCACGGGGCCCGTGCATACCAGCGGTTGTGTGGAGCAGTCTATCACCGGCTGTTGGAGCTCAATCACCTTCCGTGGACCCCAACTGCAGACTATGGCTTGTCGGAGCCCACCGGGACGGAGCTGGTGGCACTGGCTGGTGTGTAGTCCTGATCTGATGTGCAGGTGGGGCTCTCCATGCAAGATCCCTTCGAGGCTTACTATCTGGTCGCCCACCACATGTCTGCACTGGGATACCATCGGGGCATGCTTCAGTGTCCCTACTTCATGCACCTGGTGGGTCACCCGGCCCTAGGCCCCTTTGTGGCCCCCTGAAGCTGGCTGTGCCTTACAGGCCCTGGATGCTGGCCCCGCTTTAGGCTCCCGCTTTTACCCCGTCACCGTGGTTCACTGCCCGCTCCCTCCCTGATATCCCTGGCTCACTGCAGTGGTGGCTGTTTCCTGGGGTTCCACTGCCCCTGCTTGTGCCTCCTGGCCCCCTCCATGGGCCCCCCCTGCCTGCCTCTGCAACTGTTGTACCCCTCCATGGATGCCTTCTCCTGTGGCTGTGTCCTGATCTCCAAGGCGGCTCCCAGCACCCCGCATAATGCTGTTCTTTATAGTCCAGCCTTGATCCCTCCTGTGCTCGTGCCCCCCTGCCCCCTTGAGTGACTCTGTGACCGTGGGGTTATGGGGCCCCCAGACTGCACCTCCTGGCATCCTCTGGGAGGGGGGGTTCGACCGGCTGCTCTACACTTCGACTCTGGCTCCATCTCCATCTCGCCTCCATTGCATCCATTGCACCCTTGCCGGCATGTGGGGTCCCTATCAGCCTCCTGGACCATTCCCGGGCCATTCCCTTTTCCATGTGGCCTCCCTCTGTGCCTGTGCTCTGCCCCTGGGGTTCCCCCATTCCAGAACTGCATGTGTTACTGTGGGCGTGCCCATGCAGTCTGTGCTGTTGTGGGGGTTCCGTATGCTGTTCCCCATGTCCTGCCCTGCCCCTGGGCCGGGTTTCCCCTCCTCCCTGTCCCTGCCCCCTCTCCCTCCCTCCCCCGCTTTGCCCATTGTGCCGTGTGTATATTGTCCATCCTGCTGTGTTCCCCCTTCCCTTCCTTTCCCATTTGGGTGCGTACACACCCAGATGTGTGTTTGTGCTGTGTGTTCCACTGTGACCCCGTTTTCCCTGTGCCTGCTGTGTGTGCTGCCTCAGCAGCTCTTCTCCCTCCTCCCCCTCCCTTCCTGTTTCCCTTGTGTGGGCATGTCCTTTTGGCACTTTTGCTTTCGTTTGCCCTCAGTTGGCCATGTTTGCCTCCTGCCCCTCCCCGGTGCCTTCTGGATGTTTTGACCATGGCTTGGAATTAGCGATATATCTGTTGTGCTGCCCTGGGCTGTGGTCTGTCTGTACGATTCCCTGCCATGGTCCCGGTCCTGTCACATCTGTTCGGGGCTTTTCTGGACCACGGGGGGTGGCTGTTCTCCCAGGCCATCGGAGAAGGGAAAAGGGGGTGTAATAAATGTTTGGGGTGGTGGTGGTTGGTTTTTAGGATTTTAGATGTTTTATTTTTTTTGAATTAGTGTTTTAATGTTTTAACTGGGTTTTTTTTGGTTTTTTTGTAAGCCACCCCGAGATGCCTTGGGCATGCGGGGGGGAAAGCTAAGAAATATAAATAAATAAATAAAATAAATAAATATGGATTCAAATATATATTTAACAAAAAAAGGAACTAACCCTGAATAAGGGAATACTTTAGCACGTAACCAAAGTGCCAGGGCATACTGCAGTACTCTCATGCTCCATCTGAGTTGTCCCAGCTCTATCCTAATAGCAGCTGAGGCCATTCCCACAGGCAATTGGTTAAGTTTACTCCAAAATCCAAATTATAGATTGGAATTTATCCAAATTAATATTTATTTTTATTTATTTTATTTTATAAATTTTTACCCCGCCCCTCCTGCAACGCAGCTCGGGGTGGCTTCCATCATAAAACAATAAAATACAATAAAATCAATCTAAAACAATAATAAATACTTTAAATATTAAATATTAAATATTAAATATTAAATATTAAATATTAAATATTAAATATTAA
>QEPC01012523.1:450697-521115 GCA_003113815.1 Sphenodon punctatus
GCAGCAGCAAGGCGAGCAGGTGAGTTCTTGATCCCCAGCAGGCTCCTGCGGCTCAGCCGCTGTCCCTGGGGCTATAAGCTTCTTCCGGGTGGGGGGGAGGGGACAGGTCAGCCCACATGGCTGCCCTCTGCGTTCCCCCCCCTCTCCCCCACAACTCACTGTTCTTGATGTTTTCCCCACAGGTCCCAACAGCAGAGCAGCACAGCGGCGATGCCAGAGGAGCGCAGGGCACCTCCCCCCTCCGGCGGCAGAGCTCTGAGAGCCCCCCACAGCAGCAAGGCGAGCAGGTGAGTTCTTGATCCCCAGCAGGCTCCTGAACTGACCGAACTGCCCATATTGATGCCCCATAGAACAATTGAGAGGCAACCTTTACATTGAAGACCTTTAAGGCCATAGTTTCCCTTCTGGCACCCTTTCTAGCAAAATAGTTCAGAATGGTGACACCTGTTCCAGTGGCTTGATTTAAGGCTGATTTTTCCTGTGCTTCCCAGCTACTTGATTTACTAAAAGTGATACCAAGATATTTGTAGTAATCAACTTGTTCAATGGGTTCATGGTCTATCTTCCAAGAAAAAATCTTCCTTTCTTTGCCAAAAACCTTGGCGTAGTTTAATTGAAGTTTATTGGTAGAGCAGAAATTTAATAATTTCTTAATTGTTTATCCAACCCAACTTTAGTCTGGGATAACATTACTGCGTCAACTTCATACAAAAGTACTCCAACAGCCTGATCTGCCAATCTAGGTGGAAAAAATCCTGAAGAAGAGACCTTAGGAATTAAATCGTTTCGGAAGAAGTTGAATAAACTCAGAGCCAGTGTACAACCCTGCCTCACTTCTATGCGGCAAGGGATTTCGTTTGTTAACTGCCCATTGTTATTTTTCTTGATTTTCATCACATTGTTAGAATGAAGAACCATCATAAGGTTTAAAAGTCTGCGATCAATTGAAGCTTCCCTTAATTTGTGCCACAGCCAAGGTCTGTCAACTAAGCCAAAAGCAGCCTTTAGGTCTATAAAGGCGGCAGACAATCTTTTGTTTTTTTGCCACATACTTTTCCACCAGGTACATGAGTATCAGAACATGGTCTGTTGTAGAGCGGCCACTCTGAAAGCCGGCCTGTTCTGGGAAAATATTTTTTTGGGCCTGTAACCAGTTAGTAAAGATCTCTGCCAAAAATTTGGTATATAATTTCCTGATAACACTGAGGAGACTATTAGGTTGATAGTTAGATGGGTCGCCTCTTGGGCCCTTCTTATAAATAGGGACAACTACAGCTACCAGCCAGTCGGAGGGAATCAGACAGTTTGTATTAACCTAAGTAAATAGAGTAATCAGAAAAGGCACCCACCAATCTTTAGGACCCTTCAGAAATTCTGTCGAGATTAAATGATATCCCAGAGCTTTGCATAACTTTAAACTATCAATTAGTCTACCCGCTATCTGAGGATCAACTGGCAGCCAATTTGGCATTTTGTGTATTGCAAAGGAGATATTATAATCCGAATGATAAGCAAACTTATCTACAAAATATTGTTCCCAGTTGGCACTGGGTATCACTACTGTGTTTTCCATCTTGTGACCCCTTAGGGATCCATTCAGGATTCTCCAAAATGATCCAGAGTCCTCTGCCATAGTTGTCAGATATAGTCTCTCCCACTGACTAGCTTCATAAGAACTCTTTTTTTGTTTAATTAATGTTGTATAGTTTTGTTTCACTTTGGAAAATGTTGTCAAGAAAATCTTTCCTCTTCTATAACTTTGGGACATATTATTCATTTTAGATTTAGCTTTCCTGCACTCACCATCAAACCATGTTTTTCGGTTTGGCTGGTAGAGTATTGTTGATATTAGGATATATTGCAAGGAGGCCCCTAAAAGGGTTTATGACCGAATTGTACCATTGAAGCATTTTCCCATCCAGCAATTCTGAATCCAAATTATTTTTTATTTCTAGACAAATTGGCATCCAGCAAGCATAGTCAAGGTTTGTTGCTAAAGTAGCACTCCAAGGTAGGTTAGAGTAATAATCTAGTGGAAGGTAAGAGGTCTCTAGATCATGCTTCTCTGCATTCCCTAAGTTCAAATGACTGGGGAAATGAACTGATAAGGGTAAATGATCGCTAAAGTGACAGTCCTCTATCTGATAGCTCTCTACCAAGAAAAACAGATACTGACTGACAATAATATAATCGACTGTACTAACTCCCAAATGGGAGACAAAAGTAAATTCTCCTTCTGAATTGTCTGGCGAAGAACCGTTAAGTGGAAACATGTCAAATCTAATTAAAAGCTCCTCCAAGGCCAATCCTGAGTTGTTTATCACAGTATTCTTGGCTTGTCTTTGTAATAAAGGGGAAGAATTTAGTCGTCCAGCTAAAGCTGAGTAGGGGGCTAAAGCTTCATTATTTGCCCCCAAATAATGAAGTCTCCAGCTAACAAAAACTGTTTAGTGGATGACTTGGTCAACAAGTCTTCCACAAAAATATCAATTTGAGCCCCAAAACATTTCCTATATGATTTAGCATTTATAGGAGGTATGTATACAACAATAATGAGAAAGTGGAAAGTTCCTTATTTAACTTCAGTGCCTAAAGTGATAGGAGGGGAATAATTACTTTTACTATCTCAATTGGTAATTCATTAAAGATTAGATAAGCAATGCCCCCACATGGACGACCTTTTACTGCAGCAGTTGGTGCTGGAATTTCATATACTTTATACCCTTCAAATTTAATGGGAGCTTTAGACCATGTCTCCTGAACTAATATAATATTAAACTGGCATAAATAAACTGGCATAATTAATTAATTAAATGTTAATTAATATTAATTAATATTAATTAATATTAATTAATATTAATTAATATTAATTAATATTAATTAATATTAATTAATTAAATTAAATTAAATAAACTGGCATAATTAAACTGGCATAAATAAAATAAAAAAGAAGGATCCTGATACTTTGATTGCCACCCTGCAATATTCCAAGAGCAGATGTTACAATGCAAGGGAGGAGATCGAGTTAGTCTTCAACTTGGGGAAGGATAAGCCCCAACTCTTGACAAATGGTCAAAATGACCAGCAGCACCCTGCAGTTCCTGAGAGAGATGAGATGAGAAAACAGGAGGTAACTTTCTGGTAGGGACAGTCTGCAAGGAGTCCCTATCTGTTGTATCTCTTATCGGAAGGGCATCTTCAGGTACAGCCAGTGGAGTCAAAGTCTCGGGGGCACTATTTTGGGTTAAGGTAACATCAGGAGTATCTAAAGTTTGATCTGAAACAATGCCTGTTTGAGCCTTTTGAACCTTTTGGCTAGAAACATTCAAGAAGGGATTAGTTGGAGCAAAAGTAGAAGACCTTCCCTTGTTTCTGGTAGCTGGATCCAGAAGCTTATACTTGTCAAAAAGTTCAACAGGTTGAACAGGCTGCTTTGTATCGGCCGGTTGTGATGATTTTTTACAAGAGGACAAAAGGATCTTTGGGGGGGGCAATTATTTGCACCTATCGATTGACTAGAATTGGAATTATAAACTTGAAAAGACCTCTGGTTCGAAGATTGGGCTGACCTTTGATCAGAAGAGGGAATCCCCTCAACGTGGGGATTCTATTGGTTGTGGTAAGGATGGGCAGATTGAAAATCCATCAAATCCCCTTTATCTGTCTTAACTTGGGATAGTTATTGAGTTAATCTGTTATGGGTTTCAGAAGCGAGCAATGAACGAACTTCAATAACTGTCACTCCCCACGTCAAGTATCGGCCAGAATTCTTTGGGCCCATTTAGCTTATCTAAAATAAACTATTATATGTTGAAATGAAGGGCCCTGAACCAAGGATTGAAAATATTTAAACTGCCATATCGGAATATCGTAATGCAGTATCTTACTTAAGTACAATTGAATATACTTTTTTGCATGCCAATTTGGAAAATAGCCATCAGGTAGTGGATAGATTTTTATTGCTATTGCAAAGTTGTTAGTCTGAAGAGGGCCAAAAGAATGTGCCGCTGAATTAATGGAAATGTCATTTCTAATTCCATCCAGAAATTGTACAGGAACATTACTCCTTTTAATATCAGTGCCTCACATGGAGTTGATATCATGTACCAACTCAGTCTTATCCTCGTTCCTCCCCGGGGGATAACAGAAAGCATCAGGAAATGAAGAAATCAAGGGGTGCTGCTGCGGCAATTTAGCTTTCCCTTCCTTCACTTCAGATGTAAAATTAGTTATACTTTTTAGTTGGTCGGATTGGAAGTTCAGATATCTTAGTTATATCAGAAAGCTGCCTGCTTAATTGTTTAATTAGGTCTCCTACCAAAAAACATTGGGAGTCCAATACCTCAAATAAGTTCCCATTCATTGCTGGGTCATTATTATTATTATTATTATTATTATTATTATTATTATTATTAATCAAACATTTATACAGCACCAGCAGTGTACCTGGCACTTTACAAAGTAATAAAATAGACACGGTCCCTGCCCCTAGGGCTTACAATCTGAGAGACAGGAGCTGGGGGAGAGACATAGGAAGGCGAACAGAGGGAGAGACAAGGGGTCTAACATACATGAAGATGCGAGGTCTCAAGTGCACGTACTTGGCTTGGTTACGAAACAGTCATCAAAACAGGAAGCCCTAGATGCCAGAGGCTTATTGCTTGGGCCTAGGAGTTCTGGAAAATTAGCTATCTCACATTCAAAGGAAGTACATAAATCCCATTATAATTTGCTTCAATCCAATAAACAAGATGATAAGGGGGTAGATAGAATTACTTCAGGTCCTAGATATTCCATAAAGGGATCGATCTTGCTCTGCTTTGTTTTAGTTCCCTGTTCTGGGTTCCTAGTACCCCTTGGTCTTCTTCTCTTACAGGACATGATTAATTATGAAAATTTGGAATTAAAGGGAATGTCAGTAGATAATTATGGGTTGGCCTATCTCTTTGCTTCCTTGAAGGAAAAGTTCAGGCCAGGCCAGCCAGACATCGACCATCCCACAGCCATCGCCTAAGGCCATGATCATAAGGACGCGCCCTTGTGCGCTCAGCCCTTAAGCGTGAAGTATGTCGGTGCGTGCCTGCAGCACAGCCGCAGGCGGCAGTAACACCTAAATAGCCCGTTCCCAGAAGTATCACTGCAAGTGTCCCCAGTCAAGCAGGCAGATCAAACAGTCCCCGGCAGTCACTAATATAGGGCGCTCACAAACAATACCCAGTCCAGGCAGAGTCTCTCCTGTTGCGCTCAGTTCATCCCGGGTCCTATAGGTCGCAGACTCCAGGCAGTGGCATCGGAAGGTCCCACAGGGTCAATAACTGCTCCTTGTTTAATAGGTCCACACCCCTCATGATTTTATAGACCTCTATCATATCTCCTCTCAGTCGTCTCTTCCCCAAGCTGAAGAGCCCCAACCTACCAAAGCCTCTCCTCATACAGGAGCCCATTCATGCCCGTGATCATTTTTGTTGCCCTTCTCTGTACCTTTTATAGTTCAGCTATGTCTTTTTTGAGATGGGGTGACCAGAACTGTACACAATATTTGAGGTGCAATCACACCATTGATTTGTATAGAGGCATTATGACATCCTCAGTTTTATTCTCTATCCCCTTCCAAATAATTCATAACATTCTATTTGCATTTTCAACTGCTACTGCGCACTGCACTGTGGATTGCATTGCATTGTCCACAATCACCCCCAAATCCTTTTCCTGAGTGGTAACTTCTAGCTTAGTACCCAGCATTGTGTACGCATATTTTGCAATGCATTATTTTCCCCTATGTGCATCACTTTGCATTTGTCCACATTAAATCTCATCTGCCATTTAGATGCCCAGGCACCCAGTGTCATAAGATTTCATTCCAGTTCCTCACAGTCTACTCGTGTTTGAACTACCTTGAATAACTTGGTGTCATCTTCAGATCTGATCACTTCACTCTTAACACCCTTTCCCAAATTATTAATGAATACATTAAACAGCACCGGTCCCAATACAGATCCCTGAGACACACCAATTTTTACATCTCTCTATTGTAATAGTAGTAGTAGTAAAATTTAATTGTTTGGCCATAGGCCGTAACAAAATTGAACAACAACTTGAATAAAATGAAACTAACAAGAGATAATACAAAATGTCCAAAATTATACACAAAGAATAAAATTATAATTCATATTACATTGTGTAGCCTTACCCTTCCCGGGGTTTATGGCAGCAACATTTGGCCCCTGATTTGGCTTCTTCCATTATGGTGCCTTACCCTTCTCGGGGTTTGTGGTGGCGGCACTTGGCCCCTGTGTTAGCTTATTAATATTCCTATTGTGAAAAGTGACCATTTAGCCCTACCCTTTGCTTTCTATCTTTTAACCAGTTTCTGATCCATAGTAAGACAATACTTCCTGTCTCATGACTTTTTAACTTTCTCAAGAATCTCTCATGAGGGACCTTATCAAATGCTTTCTGGAAATCCAGGTACACTATATCTACTGGGTCTCCCTTGTCCACATGCTTATTTACAACCTCAAAGAATTCCAACTGGTTAGTGTGGCATGACTTACCTTTACTAAATCCATGTTGACTCTTCCCTGTTAAGCCAAGTTGGTCAACATGCCCTGTAATTCTGTCCTTAATTATGGTTTCCATCATTTTGCCCAGCATAGAAGTCAAGTGTACTGGTCTGTAGTTTCCAGGATCGCCTCTGGATCCCTTTTTAAATATCGGGGTTACATTTGCCACCCTCCAGTCCTCGGGTACAGTGGCAGATTTTAGTGACAGGTTACACATTACTAACAGTAGGTCTGCGATTTCATATTTGAGTTCCTTCAGAACTCTAGGGTGAATGCCATCTGGCCCTGGTGACTTGTTAGTATTCCGTTTGTTCAGATGATATTATTTTTGTAATTTTTATGGACAATGTTTTATTGTGTTTTTATGTAATTTTGGTAGTGTTAATATTAATTTATATGGCACTGGCTGAATCAATACATTTATCATTTATTTAAGTTCTGACCAATTTCTTTCCCAGAGTCTTTTATATTCTATCCGTAGCAAAGATTACATGAGATGTTTATCAGCTTCCAAATATAAGTTAAGATCTCCAGTTCTACAGGCCTTGATAAATTGCAGAATCACTTCTACCTGGTGAATGTAATTCACCATTGCTTTAAACATTACATTGTTCTCATTTATCTCCTTCACAAAGTTATTGAACTGATGTTCCATGTACTCGTCTTGAACAACATTAAGAAAGGATTATGAGCATTTTTTATGTCATTTGAATTCAATGGGTGTTTTTACACACACATTTCTCCTGGATGTTTGCTGTTACATCCTGAACTTTAGTTTCTGTGTGTCTAAATCACTCACCCAGATGTTAAACATCCAGATCTTTGCATTTCTGCATAGAACTTTTCCCAGAACTTTTGTGTGTAAAAGGTTATCCTGGTAAACTGCTTTGCTCCAGGCAGCTGTGGTCACTTGGTTTCCATGGCAGATTGTCACATCTACAGCTGCGGCTACTTTAGACTGCCTCAGAGTTGTGTTTGTGTGAAGAATGCATCCAGGAACTGCCTAGGGCAGTGTGTGTGTGAAAAATTCATCTGGAACTTACTTGAGGACTTGTAAACCCAGAAGACTGAAAAATCCGGAACTTTAACATGTGTGTAAAAATGCCCAGTGTTCCTACATGTTCAGGAAAACATGCTTCATCAGGGCAGCCAATGTACATGCTGATTTTTAATTCAGGATTAATTTCAAAGAACAACTCCAAAAGAATTTCATGTAATGTTGCCAATAGCTACTGATTGCTTGTAGTGCATACATTTTTTAAAACTTGGCTAATAGTATCTGTGGCATACAGGTGTGCTTCTTCTTATGCATCATCAGTAGGGCTAAAAAAAATCCTGACTGGAGGCCGCTTTTAGACAAGCAGCGGTCTGTTTCACGTTGGCGGTGCGCATATTTTGAAACTTCCGCCTGGTCTAATTAGATGAGATGGAAGTGGCTTAATATGCACATATTATGGCAGAGGTGCATTTTTTAAGTGCGCGAATTAAATACCTCATAATCGAGGTATTTAATTCGCGCACTTCCTCCAGGGTCATAACCCCCATGACCGCTTGAGTCCTGTTGGGCAACTTCAACCACATCACAAAGGGATGCCTTAATGAGCTATGACCTGAACCACCCTTAAGTAAAAGCACTATTTATTTTGAACACCACAGAGGTCCCGGGCTAAGCCATGTGACCTCCCACCACCCCGACTGAATGCCTATCACTGCCGCCAAACCTTCTGAAGCTCACTCAAGCAAAACCGGGTACCCAACACAGAAATATTTACCCCATCCTTTCTGCTGCAGCCATCCCCTAGCAGGGAGCTGAAGCTCCCTTCAAAACTGCCTTCTTTGCCCTGTCAACGTGAGTGGCACACAAAGTCCCATTTGCCATTATTTGGCAAACGGGCAATATCTTTAAAAAATAGGGTCCATCACAGTACTTTCCTTTTTTGTTCTTGTTTTTCCCTCACAGTGACATGGGGAGTGGGTAAAACATAGATCAAGCACCAGCCATTTATGGCGATATTAAAAAAATGTATTAATAAAAACATAGAAGTTATGTATGAGAATATATAGGAAAAAAAATTATATGTATATGAAACAATGTACACAATGTTGTAAATTGTAAAATAACATTGAATAGAATAAAAGTATAAACTGGGGGAAAAAAATTAAAACAGCCTGGTCTAGCCAGAAGGTTGAGTACTTGCACCTGGGAAACGCTGCCTTCCAAACTGCTCAGCAAAGCCCCACAGGAACTTAGCAAAGTCTTACCTACTCTCTGCTATTTTCCTGCCATAGATTTCATTTAAAATAGCTATCAAATAAAAACTTCCTGAACAAGGGACAGCAAAGTCACAGTCTTGTTCCCAGACGACTTTGTGTTCAATGCCAGTTCCCCGCAAACCCCCAGGATCAATGCAGGGTGCATTGGGCTGGTCTCAGGCTGCCATTCAATTCCTTCCACTCCAGGTGTCCATCCACAGATGGTTCTCTACCCAGGGAATCTCAAGCAGGGTTTGCAGCAGAGCCAGGGGGCGTGCGAGGCTGAAGGGAAAGTAAAGCCGGTTCATTGCAGTGACCTTTGCTTTGCCTGCCTGACGGGCAGGGGAAGAAACAGCTCCTGCCTGCCTAATGGAGAGCAGGGGCTCGAGACTCTCTGTCCATCTCCAGGGCCTGTAGGGCAGGGGGGCGTCCTGTCCCAGCAGAGCAAGTGAGGGATCAGTGGGAGGGAGGAGTTGCAAGAGAGTGCACACTGACATGAAGCAGCAGCCTCTCCTCAGCAGACCTGCACGCCACCAGCTGAAAAGCCTTTTCACATAGTGCCATATCCAATGTAATAACTGTCCTTTTGATTTCTCTGATGACAACTGCATTTATACTCTGTGCTTTCTTTAATACTGTTAACAAAGTTGGCCACTCATGTGCTGGGTAAGGTAAAATAGGAAGTACTTCACAGTTGTGAACAGACATTTCATCAGAAGTAATTAGCGATTGAAAGCTATAACAGGGTACATTATGTTTTCCAACTTCTGTTGCAGTCCAAGTGCAAACGCTCATCCATCCTAGTTCTTTAAACGTATCCAAGCAAGAAAGAACTGAACTTGCAATCGGCATTCCTGGATCTTTTCCATCTAATGTTCTTTTGACTTCTCACATGAGAGTAACTGTGTGTGACTTGAAAGACAGCGGCCCTACTGTTCCATGAAGTGTCCCCTTGCCATCTGGGGTGTCCTCAGAAAAGTCACCATTATCAAAGACAAAGAATGCAAAACTAACGTGTATTTTTTTAGTAGCAGTACTGTATTTTTAGTAGTTTGTCTATGTGGACTATATAAGACATACAGAACATATAAGGACTCCAATATGAAGATGATGGGAAGATAATGACATGGGTCTACACTGGATGGTGTTATCACATGAATGCAAGGAGGTGATGCGGAAAAAGAAATTGGATACATTATACAGTTGATGACTCGCAGGAAGGCACTGCAGCTTTAAAATGAATTGTTTAACAGCATACACATGGAGTTGTGAGGCCAGATGAACAGGATTATAAAATCAGCGCAGGAGGCATGGGGGTTGAGCATTAGAATACTGTGACTCTTGGAGTTAGCATCTTTTTTGGGCTGCAGTGAAGATACTTGGCACTCAGCCTCAAAAATGATGATATGAGGAGAGGGGGAGAACAACTGTAAGTCAACATTTATGTTACATTTGGTGGCATGAGGCATTTTCAAAGTACATTGTATTATGCAGTTTCTATTATGGAGTTTGGGTTTGTAATATACCTATGGCCTTTTTGTTTCAGCCATGAATAGAAGCAGGTTTGTTCATTGCTCGCCCCAAGTCAGTCTGCACATATGATTCAGCAAGTGGGTCTAATGTACAAAAAGGGAAAAGAATGAGGATTTTCTCCTGATATAAGTATGTTTACACCATTAATCAACTGAGTATGATGATTCATAGTTACCATGATGTAAGATCTCCCTTTTTTATCTTTTCAGAGCCTCTTATATGTTATATGTTAATGAACATGTCCCACTGAAGAAAGGGCTTGTACCCTAAAACTAGGGATGGCTGAACGTGGTTCGGAAGTTCAGAGTTCGGCCCGAACTCGGCCTGTTCGGATGACCAAACCCGAACCCGAACCCAAACCGACCGAACCGAACCGAACCTGATTCTGAACTCCGAAATGACCGAACAGTTCGATCAGTTCGGATCGCGTTCGGATGGTTCGGGTGGGAGAAACGTGCCCACAGCCAGTTGATGACATACTGCCTTACACAGGCAGGCACAGGGAGGGGGGAGGTCAGCTGAGGAGCAGATTTCCAGGCACCAGAGGTGGAGAGGCTTGGAGTAGCAGCCAGCCTGCCCAATTACCATCCCTTTTCTCCTCAGACCACTGGCTTCACAGTCTGCGATTGGCCACGGGCTAGGCTGCATGGAGCCAATGGGGCTTGCGGTGAAGTGGGCGCAGCAAGTAACAAAACTGATTGCCCTCCCCTCTGCCAACACCTACTGAGCTAGTCGCTGTTCCTGAACAGCAGGTGTTTCAGAAAGCTTCATCTCCCAGCAGTTTTGTTCTCCTCAATCAATTCCAATCCTCCTCCTATTTCACCCATCCAACCCATCTACCGCCATATTATCATTTACTTAGTTTAGATTAGATAGATTTAGCTGTTATTTTTTGTTTTTACCCCTCCCTGTGTTCCCTGTGTTCAATCTTTCTTCCTCCCTCCCCTCTCCGTTGAATCCTTTCTCTCTCCATATATATATATTCCATCCTTGATTCCCTTCCCCTGTTTTTGATTCATTTTCAGTAGCATTAGACTGATTAAGGTTTCATTTCAGTTTTGTACCCCTCTCTGTGTTCTTTGTGTTTCCCCCCATCCCATATATAGATAGATATTAGATTAGAGATCGTAGATAGTTGTAGGAGTTAGCTGGGATAGAGATAGTGTTTAGAGATTTAGTAGTGTTTGTAGGAGTAGGCCTTAATACTTATTAGATAGATAATCCATTTAGTTCATAGTATTTAGAATAGTTATAGCAGTTAGATTTAGTGTAGATAGATAGATATATCATATTAGAATAAAAAATTAAATTAAAAAAATATATATATTTTTTTAAATATATATATATAAAAACATTATTTTGGAGGGAGAAGTAGAGAAGGGAAGGGAGGCCGGTCTGCTGCCCATAGGGGAGGCAATGGGGCACATGGCAGAGGTGCCAGGGGCTGTGCCAGGGGAGTGGCAGCAGGCAGCAACAGTAGCCCGAGCACATCACCACGTCCCAAACTCAGCAGGCCTGATTTAGGGCAACAGGCTTCGGCGGCTCAGCATCACCCCTCCACTGCCACGCGAGGCACTGGAAGGCCTGCAGGACTTGAGGCTGCATCTGTCTCTACTGCTGCTGGAGCTGGAACAGGTGCTGGTGCTGCTTCCGTTGTTCCTCCAGGGCCACCAATGTCCCCTTCTGCCGAGGCGAATCCCAGTAGTCCAGAGCTGGTGGATCCCACCCTGGCTACTAGAGGCAGGGCCTGATCTCTGGGTAATGGCAGTAGGGAGAGGAGTAGTAGCAGCAGCAGCAGTACTAGCAGCTACAGAGGGGGGCACAGGGAGAGTGCCAGCAGCATGGCAGGCACGGGCGGTCTAGCATCAGGATCCCAGTGCTTCCCTTCATGGGACATCACTGTGATTGGGGACAGTTAGGAAAAACTTGATACTAGTGCCGCAGAGGAGATGTCTGTAGCTGAGGCGATGGCTGAGCCTCCTCCCAGAGCTGTGTCTCCAGTGCCACCAAGTTCTCCCCCTCCCAGCAGCGCTGGCAGCATTGCGTCACCTGGGGCGGGCCAGAAGACAGGAGTGGGGGAAAAATTCTCAGTCTGGGAACATTTTAAGCAGGTGCTGGCAGATGATCCCAGAGAGGTACAGTGCACTTTGTGCAATAAGCTGGTGAAGCGTGGGCAAGTGCTCGCCAACCTTGGGACAACTGCAATGGCGAGGCACCTGAAGTCATGCCACAGTGTTCTGATGCTAAGTGGGAAGGCAGGGGAAGTGGATGTCAGCATGTTCCCGAATGCAGCGGCCAGTCACCCGGCTCCTTCAGCAGGCAAGCATCCCGCACCAACTGCTGCTGTCTCTAGCATCAGGAGCAGTATGGGGGCAGAACATCAGCATGAGACTTGCTAGCAGTGTCAGTCCACTATGGAGGATCTGGGTTGGGGGCAACTGCCAAGGCCATCAGGTGCTGGAGGGCGGCGTGGCTTCTTTCAAGAGAAAGCCAAGCGCCTGTTGGATGAGATGATTGCACTGGATGGGCAGCCCTTCTCAATTCTAGAGGACAAGGGCTTCCAGTGGCTGATTGGATTCCTGGCCCCCCAGTTTAAGCTGCCTTCCCGCTTCACCCTGAGTTGGACTGTGGTGCCACAGCTGTTCAGGACTTTTAAGAAGTGGGTGAGGGAGCAGTTACCAATGGCTTGGGGGGCCACTGTTCACTTCACCACTGACCTGTGGTCCTCCAGGAATGTCCAGCAAGCCAACCTGGCAGTGACTGCATACTAGTGGCAGGACCCAGAGGCAACACTAGGCAGTGGCAGGAGGGATCCTTAAGCAGGGTATAGGTGGGCCCTATTTCAGGCACAAGTAATGGACAGCTCCCACACCTCAAGCAACCTTGAGGTATCCCTGGCCACCATGGTGAGGGAGTGGGTCATGTGAGGTGAGGTCTTCACCAAGGGGTGTGTGGTCATGGACAACGCGGCCAATATACTGAAGGAAGTCCATGACGGGGGCTTCACAAGCAATCCATGCACTGCACACACCCTCCATCTTGTTGTCAAGGATGCTCTGGGCTTGGGGGAGAAAGGGATTGGGCCAAGCACCCCTAGCTCCCTGGTCAACAGGGGAAGGAAGCTGGCGGGGTTCTTCAACAGGAGCATGAAGGGCAGCAAGCTCCTCCAGGAGAAGCAGGCCATGCAAGCATCCCCAGTGCACCAGCTGGTCCAAGATGTCTCCACCAGGTGCAGTTCCACCTTCCTGATGCTCGAGTGGCTTCTTGAGTAGAAAGTCGCCTTACATCAGGTGGAACTGGAAACAGACATCGAGGCACCTCCAGGGTACAACAGGGAGGAATGGGAGATCCTTGATCACACAGTCTTTGTCCTGAGACCATTCCTGGCTGTGTTGGAGACCATGAGCAGTTCCACCACCACCCTCAGTCAGGTGACCCCGTGGGTCCATAGTCTCAAGAGGAGCCTGGATGAGATTCTCAGGGGGCGGGATTGTGGCCCTGGCGCAGAAGTTGAAGTCGGGGCTGAGGACGTGCTTTGACGAGCTCCTGTGCCAGGAGGAATATGTCCTGGCAACCATGATGAACCCCAGTATCAAGGGCAGCATGGCACGTGAGACAGCAGTTTATGGCTTCCGGATGGGTGCACTGGTGCAGAAGGTCCTGCAGGAAGAGCGGACTATGCAGCAGGATGGGCCTGTGGATGGTGGGAGTGGGAGAAGTGACCCATTCCAGCCATCTGGGTCTATCTCTGCCCCCAGCTCTAGAGGTAGCAGCAGGATGAGCAGCAACAGCACCCCTACTGCCAGCAGCTCCTCCTGTTTGCACACCACTATGGAGAGCATTGGACCCAGCAATAAAGGGAAAGCAGCATGGCTGAGGGCAGTGGGGCAGGTGGTGCCCACCCAGAGCTACCAGAGTGGGTATGATGGCATATCAGCAGCAGTGGAGACCAAATGGAGGAGGAGCCATGCATTGATCCCATCAGCGATCCCTTGGCCTACTGGGCCGGCAAGGCCAATGTTTGGCCGGCCCTGTCGAAAGTGGCCCTGTCCTGCCCACCAACCAGTGTCCCCAGCGAGCAGGTGTTCTCTGTGGTGTGGGACATTTGCTCCCCATACCGCCTGAGACTGGGGGCCAAGTTGGTGGACCAGTTGTTGTTCCTAAAGGTCAACCTTCTGCTGCTGGGATTCTCCGAGCTGCCCCTGGACAAGGAGTGATGGTGCAGTGGCACACGTCATTCCATGCCAGGGGCAGTCTTGGGACGGGGTTCCTCCTCCTCAATCTGGGCTAGGGCTACTGCTCCTGTGCTGCTAAGGTGCTGTTCCTCCTCCCAATGCCTGGCACTCAGCCTGACCCCCCCTTTTTCTCTCTCTCATACTAGACGGCCTCGGCCACCTTATCTGACTGACCTCATGATGCAGGGTGGCATTGGGAAACAAACTCTAAGCTTGCCAGCCGACCTATGGCTACACGATCTCAGCCCACCTATATAACACTGACTGGCTCTCACTCTATCATGCTGCAAAGTCTTTGCTAGCCTATCTGAGTGCCCTGCTGCCAGTGTCCTAGCCTGCGGGCCCTACTGCCTCTCATGTCACACTGCCTGTCTGCCCGCCCGCCCACCCAGGTTGCAAAGCTCAAACCCTGGCTCAGTCTGCCTGACTGCCACTCATGCCATGCCGTCTGCCTACCTGCCCTGGAAACCAATGTCTGCTGATGCTGCCAATGGCCCCCAGGCCTATATGCTATGTATGCCAAGGGTTCCGTACCCTGGCAACCAATGTCTGGTGCTGGTACTGCCAATGGTCCCCAGGCATATATGCCATCTGTGCCAAGGGCTCTGTACCCTGGAAACCAATGTCTGTTGCTGCTAGTGCCATTGGCCCCCAGGCCAGACCTATATGCTGTTTGTGCCAAGGGTTCTGTACCCTGGCAACCAACGTATGGTGATGCTAGTGCCAATGGCCCCCATGCCTATGCTGTCTGTGCCAAGGGTTCTGTACCCTGGCAACTAATGTCTGCTGCTGCTAGTGCCAATGGCCCCCAGGCTTATATGTTGTCTGTGCCATGGCATCAAGAAACAGCCACTCCAGCCCCAGGACCCGCCATCAGGGTTTTGGGACCTACGTTACTAGTAGGGAGGGTTGTGTCCAATACCTAGAAGCTTCCACTCTAGCCCCAGTCCAGGACCCACCATCAGGGTTCTTGTGCCCTGTCACTCCGCTCACAGGGCACTGTCATTCCACTTTTTCTTTATGCAACCTGCTGTCCATGGAAAGAGAGAGAGCAATAAGAGAGAGAAAGTCTCCCCACTGCTAAAAAGAGAGACAGACATGATCCCACCCATGCTGTCACATGCACTATATGGCCAGAGAGAGAGAGAGAGAGAGGCTCCCCGCTAGAACGAGAGAGATGGGGTGGGGGGGTGGGAGAGGTAGGTGTATCCAGCTCAAGCTGTCACTTGCCAGAACCAGGAAGAACTCCCATCTGTGCTCATGCACTCGATCGATGCCCATTGCCCACATCCAGCAGCAAACCTATCAGAATGAGATGGAACATATCAATATAGCACAACATATTATATGTGCCTGCCTGCCTGCCTGTGTGCATTCCTGTACCTGCTGCTACCACCTATCGCTTGATTGAATGAAGTGTGCCCAACCATGGACTAATTCTAGGGACATAATAATTATTAAACTCACATAAGCTGTCATTCCATTGTACCTGAATCAGTCATGCCCACCCATCCCAGGAACCATCAAAGAGATTCTGGGATTTTATTACAGTCACTGGGGGCTGCATTCCATTCCACTGCATCCAGAAGCCCAGTGTCCACATGACAGCCTCCCCCCCCAACAGCCTACTCCTCCGCACCCACCCGCGTATGCCTGCTGAAGCTGCTGGAAATAAAAGACCCTCCAACCACCATCTCCCGCCACCTGCTGCCCGCTTCCAAGAAGCCTGTCTCTCTTTCTCTCTGGCATACCCACACAGACACAAGCCCTGCCCCTCCTGGGGGACTGTCTGCAAGTTGAGACCCTGCTGCTGCCTGGCACATCTTTGGGTTAATACCTTAGCTATGCTACATGTGGAGCCAGACGGATGCTGCTGGTAGGGATCAACAAGCTGTATGAGATTCTGCCATCTGCCAGCCAGAACCTCAGCATATAGGGAAAAAAGATTGTACAGGTCAAATTAAGCTCGTAACAACAAATATAACAAACTTTATTAAAACTATTTAAACAACAACAACAAAACAACAACAACAACATTCTAAAATCAAAACCAAACATTGAAAGGAAAATTAAGGGGCACTACTATTAGTCTTTGGGCCTGTCCCCCGGAACTTGGGGGAAAGGCAAAAGGCGGCAGGGCACAGTACAGGACTGAGGGGCAGCCACTCTGTGCTTTGCCATTTTGTAACCATGTGCCAAGGTGAACTCCACGGCCCCTTCCACATCTTGATGCCACCTGGTGGTAGAGTGGTAGAGTTCCAGTCTCTCCATCTCAGCTGAGACGTACTGGGAGTTCCAGTCTCTCCATGAGACATACTGGGAGTACACCTCCACCTGCTTTTTCTCCACTTACAGAGCCTGGAACTTTTCCACCAGGTGGTTCTCCATGGTGCGTATGCCCATCATCTGGCGGCCAGTCTTCTCCACTTCTGCCCGAAAAGCCTTTGCCGCTGCAGACTCCCAGGGCCCGATCGACTCCACATTGGGGCTGGAGGAGGGAGAAGGGCTTTGATGGCATCGCTTTTGGGTTGCCTTCCCCCCCTTTTTCTGGTGCTGATGCTCAGGCTCCACAGCCACGTCAGAGTCCTCCTGCTGCCTCACTGTCTGGCCATGGAGCCTTTCAATATGAGCAATTAGCCCCAATGTGGTCCCCTCTCTCTGCCTCCTGAATATTTTCTTGCAGATCTAAAGAGCATAAACAGATAGGAACATAAGAAGTGCCATACTGTGTCAGAGCAATGGTCTGTGTCAAGCCCTGCCTGCATTCTGTCTCCACAAGTGAGTGGGTGGCCAATCTCTCTGCAGGGGACTTACTTTCCTAACAGAGGGCAATGCATACCCTGTTGTTCCAGCCCCTGTGCCTTACATTGCAGACAGCGAACCCATTCTTCTTATCATACCACCTCCAGACATTGGGCCTTGCCCGCCGACTGTCTAGGGGTGGCACTAGCGACCTCTGCCTTGTCCTGCGTGGCATGGCACCAGTGCTGGCATCTGATTCCTTTCTGAAACAGGAACACATAAACAACACCTAAGTAATATCATGCACTTATGATGATGCCTCTAATCCTCCCTCCTTGGGGTGCTAGGAATTGCAACGGGAGACGGTGACCCTGGGTGGCACATGCAAATCATGGCCTCTTTGGGGTGCTAGGGATGGCAGCTAGAAAGACCCTTGCTGGCACGTGCAAATCCTACCATTATTTGGGGGTGCTAAGGGATGGCAACTAGAGAGTGGAGACCCTTGCTAGGGATGGCTGGCAGGCACATGTTTGTGTCAGGGTGTTGCTTGTGCTCGTGCCGGACTGCTGAAAGAGCCCTGCACACTACAGTACCCTCTCTCTCTCTGGCAGACATCCGCTGCTACCCGCTGATGCCCACTGTTTGTGCTTGACTGATGCCCACCACCCACTCACCCACCCGCATGCCAGTGATCTCAATCTAATCGATAAATCCTTTCTTGTCCTCAAAGTAACAAAAAAGTTTACAAACCTGGAAGCACCTCTTGTGCCAGCCGCTTGCTCCTCATCAGAGGAACCGGCCACCACCACTGAAGGTCCAGGGGCTGGGGCAGCAACCTCTTCCTCCTCCTCCTCCACCACCACTGGCTCCAGGAGCACCATGTTGGCCCCTAGGTGTTGAATTAATACAACAGCCTTCTTCATTTTTTAATTTTAAACAGCCACTCATTCCAACACACAGACCAACAACAGTCACCCACGTACACTCACCAACCAGCCAAAACAACACAGCCAGCTAAACCAAACACAAACAGCCAAAGCACACGAATCGAACAGCCAGCCAGCCAAACACACTCTCTTGCCACACAACTCCACACGCACTCGAATTTCCAGTTTCCAACGCGATCACGGGATGTCACGATACCTTTTTTCGAATGTCCGAACTGAACACGACTGAACTGAATGCCCGAACCTGAACTCGGTGACTGACCCGAACGCCAAAACTGAACGCCAAAACTGAACCGGACCAGACAGAATGTTCGAACCCGAACCACGATTTGTTTGCACATCCCTACCTGAAACACGTTTGGAATTGGTTTTTTACAGCTTTTTGGAATAACAGTGTTCTGTTGTAATTTTGGTACTGATTGTTCTATTGGTTTTATGTCAATCTTTGACTTTTATGATTGTTCAGAATTTGGGGATTGATTTGGTATATGAGGTCATTTTTTATCATTGTGCTAGCTTTTTGGTGGACATGGAGTATATACATATATGATTTTTGGATTGTAATCAATAGTTGTACCTTTGTGATTAGGACTGTCCTTCCACATCATCTTGAAGCTGCCAGTCCAGTCCCAGGACCCACCATCAGGGTTCTGGGGCCATAATTTCTCTCACAGGGAGTTGTCATTCCACCATATCAAGAAGCATGCAGCCACTCCACCTCCAGGACCCACCATCAGGGTTCTGGGGCCTACGTTCCATGCAGGGAGGGCTCTCATTCCACATCATCTAGAAGCTGCCTCTCTAGCCCCAGGACCTACCGTCTTGGGACATCATTCAACTCCCATGGGCTGTCATTCCACTCTACCTGAAGCAGCCACTCCAGTCCCAGGAACCATTATCAAGATCCCAGAACCATCATTCCAGTCACAGGGACTGTCGTTCCATTCCACTGTATCCAGAAGCAGTCACTCCAGTCCCAAGAACTATCATCTGGTTGCTGCCACTACTCGTGCCTGACTAGCCAGTGCCCACCAGTGCCCTCTGCCAGCCTCCTCCTCCACAGTCTCCCGCTGATGCCCGCTGCAGCAGCTGAAATACCCCTCTGACCACCAGCACCCATTGTCTGCTGCCCACTGCCAAAGAGCCTCTCTCTCTTTCTCTCTGGCACACCCACACATACAAGCCCTGCCCCTCCTGGGGGGCAGTCTGCAAGTTGAGACCCTGCTGACACATCTTGGGGCTAATACGCTACATGTGCTGCTGCTGTCAGGTAGGGATATGACAAGCTACAATGAGATCCTGCCACCTGCCAGAAGCAGCACAGAGGGATAAAAGATTAGACAGGTCAAACTCAGCCGGTAACAAATATAACTTTTATAAAAAGTTTTTAAACAACATTACAACATTTGAAAACAAACATTAATATAAAAATAGAGGAAAATAAACTAGCAGTCTGTGGGCCTCACCCCCGGAACGTGGGGGAAAGTGGTGCACAGAACCGAGAGGCGGGTATCAAGTCCTCTTTCGGCTCAAACCCTTCTTGCCAGGCAAAGTCCAGGACCTCCACCAAGGACGCCTTCCATTTGGAGACTGACTGGTGGTAAAGTTCAACATCTGCAATCTCCATGTGAAGGTACTCAGAGTATGCCTCCACCTTGCGTTCCCTTGTTTCCAGCTCCTAGAATCATTCCACCAGCTTGGAGGGCTGAGTCTTGAGGGCTTGGAGCTTGAGTCCATCAATGTATTTTTGATTGGCCTCAATATAGGTCTGAGTCAGCCTCTCCAGTTGAGCCCGAAAAGCCCTTGCTGCTTCGGATTCCTCCCGGAGGCCTGTAGACTCCTCGGCGGAGCTAGAGGACGAAGGGCTGTGGTGACGGTGCTTCTGCCATCCCTTCCCCCCTTGATTCTGGTGATGCTCCTCCACGCTGGAGTCGCTGCACCCCAAACTAGACTCATCCCGCCTCATCACCTTCAGTCAGTGGATGTTCTCTATATGGGTGATAAGCCCCGAGGTGGTCCCCTGTGACCCACTTTTAATCTTTTTGTCACAGATCTAAAGAGCATAAAAAGATAGGAACATAAGAAGTGCCATGCTGTGTCACACCAATGGTCTGTCAAGCCCTGCCTGTATTCTGTTTCTACAAGTGGGTGGGTGGCCAATCTCTCTCTGCCGGGGACTTCCCAACAGGTCATAGGGCAATCCATTCCCTGTTGTTCCAGCCTCCGTGCCTTACCTTGCATTTGGCAAATCTGAATTTCAGCTTATTGTAGTACCGCCAGACCGTGGAGCCTCATCGGCCTGCTTTCTGGTGACTCCTGAGGCTGCGACCTCCACCGGGATGGTGTTTTGGACCTGGGACCAGCGGCAGCATCATCACCCTCTCTGAAACAGGAACACATAAACAACACCTAAATAATATCATTCATATATGGTGATCTCTCAAGTCCTTCCAAGAGCAGTGTAGTCCTTGGAAAAGCCCCTCCCCCCCAACCCCTAAATCAGACACGTGCAAATCCTGCCCTTCTTGGGGTGCTAGGGATGGCAACTAGAGACCCTGGCACTGGCACGTGTCTTGTTGGGTGCTTTCAGCTCGTGCCTGACTGCTAAAAGAGCCCCCCCCCTCTCTGTGGCAGACCCAGAAATACGACATGTGCAAATCCTGCCCATCCACTGCCACCCACTGATGCCCACTGTTTGAGCCTGTCTGCCCACCACCCACCCACCCACACGCCATGGAGCTCACTCTAAACGATAGTATTCTTCTTGTCCTCAAAGTATGCTCTCTCAAAAGGATAGTATTCTTCTTTTCCTCAAAGTTATATGGAACAATAAACAAAAATAAAATTTACAAACCTGGTAGCAGTGGCACTTCCTGTGCTCTCTTCCTCCTCTGGCGAGGAGCCAACCTCCACCACCTCAGATGGTCCAGACTGGACCTCTTCCTCCTCCACCTTCCACATTTTTCTTTTGCTTTCCTCCATCATCCTCTACCAAGCAACCAACAACCAAACCACAACCAACCTCAACAAACGAACCTCAACCAGGTCAAAGCAAACCACACAGCCACAACACACACACACACAAATTTACTTACACACACACATACAAACTCCACACGCTCTCTCCACACAAGCTCCAAATGCATTCGAATTTCCGTTTTCCTGCATGATCACGGGACCAAACGATACCAATACCAATACCTAACTCCTCCGAATGTTCGGCCAAACCAAATGCCGCTGAACCGAACGACTGAATCTGAACTCGGTTCCCAGACCAAACGACTGAACCTGAACTCGGTTCCCGAACCGAACGGCTGAATGACTGAACATCCGAACTGCGTTCTGGTCACACATCCCTAACTTTCACATGCATGTGGAGTTTGAAAGCTGCTACTCATCTGAGGCTTGTACAAGTCTTGTCTCTTGGACTTACACAAATACATGATGTTCTGAGCAAGATTCATTAGCTCTTGTTTGATCTGTCTCTCTGTGCTTCATTTGCAAATTCTCTTTGGGCCTGAAATTACCCAGGTTAAGAGTAAATGATAGAGGTGTGAACCAGGGGTCCATGTCATTTTCATTATTTAAATCTGTCATTTTTGTTTTCATAAATATCAAATTACCGTTTTCGTTTTTGCATTAATTTTCATTTTCCATTGGTTTCAATGGAAAACACATTTACGGCTGTAACTTTTTTGTTTTTGACTATATTAGGCTGAAACTCAATGGAAGGCATTATGTGTACCAAATTCCAAAATGATTGGGTAAAGGAGTCCAATTGTAAAAGCAGTTGAATTAATTTATTTTGCAGAAATCTTCATATACATTCTTAGGTGTAACTTCTTTGCCTCATACTTAATGTAGTTGAAACTTGGCAAGTTTCTACCCCGTCCTGTATTTACTATCTCTACCAACTTTGATAAGGATAGGATAAAGGGTCCTGGTGGTATGAGCAATTAACTTATAAATGTATGTCTGACTGTAACATCTTTGTAATCCAACCAGTGTACATGAAATCTGGCAGGGATATATATCACACATTCATAATCATCTCTGTAAAATATCAGAAAGATGTGATAAAAAAGCTCCCAATTTTATAAGACTGCACACATATACAGAGAAGGAGCCTATGTCAGGGATTCTCTTACGTGACTCTGTGTTATAAGGTCAGTTTGTGATGCCAATTGGCCAGCAGAAATGTCAACCACATATCTTCATTCTGTGCTGTGACCATCCCAACATCTCTCCCTCACTTGTTACTAGGAAGTCAGAAACATCTGTTTAGGAAAAAGCCAATAGAGATTATCTTATGTCCTCTGTCACAGTGCTGCAGGATGTGATTGTGATGATAATTGGCCAGCCTGGATGTGTAAACTATGTCTCCTGATTTCTGGGATGCTATCCCCAAAGTCCCAGTTATGTCCCTTCTTTGCCCACCTGAGGGCCACCCCCTATGCCCGCCTCAAAGCCACTATTGATTGGTCCTGTAAAGCTAGAAGCATGCAGTAATTGGCCAGTGAATGTGTCTGTCAGTCTTTTGGGTTGCTCCACGGCCTCCCTCCTGCATCCCATCTCCTCCTGCCATGCCAGGTGCCTGCCTCTGACTGGCACTGCATGTGCTGCTATTTATCTGAATAATGGTCTTCAAGGGGACAACTTCAATTGCTTTTAAAAATGGGTCACTTTATCAAATTGTCCTGTAGTTTGTGATAGATGGCAGAGAAGGTATTTGATACATTACTGACAAATATCTTGTAAACAGGATGGAATATAAAAATGTTACAGCTGTAAATGTATTTTCAAGTTAATGTCTTATACCATCAGGACCCTTCATCCAATCTTTCTGAAACATGTAAGGTATATTAATCTTTTGTAGGGACATAATACTCATAGGTTTCATGCAAATTGGATGGAAGACAAAGACGTTGTAGCCATGAATGTGTATGGAGCTTTTCTTAAAATCACAACATTCAATTGCTTTCAAAATCTGTTTCTTTTATTGAATTGTTTCAGAAATTGGTATACATAATGCCCTCAATTGTGGGTAAAATCACCCCAAATTCCATTACAATAGAATAATAAACAAAAGGGTTATAGCCAAAAATACATTTTTTAGTTTTTTCCTTTTATTTCAAAAACAAAATGTTGTTTTTGTTTCTATTTTTGTTATTATTATTTTTAATTTTCATTACTCTAATAATAATAATAATGAAAACAACAATTTCTATTAACCTTATTATAATAACAAAAACAACATGCACACCCCAAATAAATGTAGAATATTTGAAACGTCTGTCTCTTCATTTATTAGTTTTGGCCCAAAGGTATATGGATGTTCTTCTTGGAAAGCTTCAATACTTTTCCTGATAATTCCAGCAGTTTTATATACACAGTTCATATCATCTGACTTGTCACTTGATTGATCTTTACCATGTCATTCTTACAAGCTTCTAGACCATAAAGCACGGCACATCAAGTCATGGAATATTCTAGCACTCGCTGCGTCAAGTTTATTGACTATTTTGGATGAAATCACTTGCATTCACCACTGCTTCAAAGTTGCACTTGATGCAGTAGGGGAACCAGAGGTAATGAATGTCGCACCTTGTCCTGTTTTGTGGGATCAGTTTCAGTCAGTGTCATCTGCTGATGCCGAGGATGTCTTGGGGTCTGTCAGGGCCACATTTTGTGAACTAGATCAGTGCCCGTCCTTTGTGGTTAAGGCCAGTCAGAAGACAATGGGCCATTGCTGGCTGGGGTAGTCAATGCCTCCCTGTGGGAGGGCAGGGTGCCTGGGTGCCTCAAGGAGGCCCTAGTGCACCAATTGCTTTAAAAATAAATCTTTTTTATGTTTACTAGGGATGGGCGAACGCGGTTCAGAAGTTTGGAGTTCGAACCGAACTCGACCAGTTCAGTTGACCAAACCGAATTTCTGAACCGAACCGAATTTTCGAACCGAATTTCTGAACTCAGCTCTATTCACCCATCCCTAAAAGATAATATTCCATTTACTTCAATGAGGTTTGAATTTCAGAATTTTGTTCGGAAGTTCAGAGTTCAGACCGAACTCGAATAGTTCAGTCGACCCAACCGAACTTCCAAACCGAACCAAATTTCCAAACTGAACCGAACCGAACCGAATTTCTGAACTCGGTTCTGTTCACCCATCCCTAATATTTACTCCCTTGCCAGTTATGAGCCAGTCTCTAATCTTCCCTTCTTAGGGAAGGTTATTGAATGGTTAGTAGCATGGCAGCTCCAGGCACATCTGGATCAGACCAATTTTCTGGAACCCTTGCAGTCTGACTTTTGTCTGGGTTATGGCACCAAGACTGCACTTGTGGCCTTGGTCAACAACCTCCGCCGTGAGTTGGATCAAGGCTGTTCAACTCTTTTGGCCTTGTTAGATCTATTGGCTGCCTTTGATACTGTTGACCACAAGATGTTAGTGACTCGCTTGCAGGACGGAGCTGGGTTGGGCGGAATCATTCTTGAATGGTTCCATTCTTTCCCAGCGTGTGGTTCTGGGGAACTGTTTTTCATCTCCCCGGGATCTCATGTGCGGTGTCCCACAAGGTTCTATTCTGTCCCCTTTCCCGATTAACGTGTATGCAGCCACTGGCTGAGGTCGTGAGAGGGTTTGGGATTTGGTGTTGTCAATATATTGATGACACCCAACTCTACCTTTCTTTTTCAGCTGACCCAAGTCCAGAAGTTCCATTGCTTACCCGGTGTTTGGCAGCTGTGGGGGACTGGGTGAGGATGAGCCATCTTAATCAGAATCCTGAAAAGATGGAGGTGATGCTACTGGTGAGGGGTGGAGGTCCCCATTATTGATGGGGTTCACCCCACCCTGGTTTCTCAGGTTCGTAGTCTGCTTCTGACATCTTTGTCAGGATGTGTTTTATTATTTACAAATTTCCATTATGTATATATTCAAATTGTATATATTTTACATTATTTTATGTTAGCCTTAAAAAATTTTTTTTAATACTTACATTGTTGTTATAATATATTTAATATATTCAACTGGGCTCAGTCCCTTTTTTTCTCTTATTCTTTTTTGTTTGGTTGCATTGTGGACCTAGGTCCATGAATAAGGGGAGAACCTTGTGTGTTTTGCATTTCTCAGTTCACATCTCTCCCTGGATGTCCAGGTGACAGCTGTGGTGAGGACGGGAGTGCCTTTGGCCAGTTACATCTGGTACAGCGTCTTCGGCCATATGTTTCAGACTCTGACCTAGCCACCATCATCCATGCCTTCATCACCTCAAGACTGGACTACTAGGGATGGGCGTACACGGTTCGGAAGTTCAGAGTTGGGACCGAACTTGACCAGTTTGGTCGACTGAAGTTGATTTTTGAACCGAACCGAACCGTATTTCCGTACTTGGCTCTGTTTGCCCGTCCCTAAAAGATAATATTCCATTTAGTTCAATGGGGTTTGAATTTCTGAACTTTTTTCGGAAGTTTGGAGTTCGGACTGAACTCGAATAGTTCAGTTGACCAAACCAAACTTCTGAACTGAACCAAATTTCTGAACCTAATTTCTGAACCGAATTTCCGAACTCGGTTTTGTTCGCCCATTTCTATGGACTACTGTAATGCGTTCTATGTGGGGCTACCCTTGGTGATTGTCTGGAGACTGCAGCTAGTGCAGAATGCGGAAGTCTGTCTCCTTACAGGGATGGGTTGCTGTGAGCATATAACATGTGTACTTTGTTCACTACTCCGGCAGCCTATAGTCTTCCGGACTTGTTTCAAGGTGTTGGTACTTACTTAATAAAGCTCTAAATGGTCTGGACCGAGCCTATCTGCAGGATTGCCTTACTCCCCGGGTCCTAGATTGACGCCTGCAGTTGGCTGGGGATGCCCTATTAGAGGCCCCCCATGTGCAGCAGGGACCACGTTTGAGAGGGCATTCTTGGTAGTGGCACTGCAGATGTGGAACTCCCTGCCAGTTGAGGACCATTTGTCCCTGGATCTCCCCTCCTTCAGACACCATTGTAAGACCTGGCTGTTTTGCCAGACTTTTGGTGGGGGGATGGGTAGTGGGTGGGAGGTTAGGGTGGGGATATTGTTTTCTTTTTTTATTCTTCTTATGGACTCTTCCCTGTTGGTTTTATGATATTTTTTATACTTTTTATATTTTGTTATTTATTGAAATGTTTGTCTTATTATTGTTTTATTGTGAGACACCCCGAACTGCCAGAGGCAGGAGGGGGCGGCATAGAAATTGCAGTATAAATAAATATCACTTTGACTGAACTGAACTTTTATTAAAAAGCACGTACTGTCTGGTATAATTCAACACAGAAACACAAGAGAATACCAATTGTAACAGTCTAAAACAGAATAATTTTAATAATGCCAAAAAGCACAGGGAAACAATCTTCAAGGAGCAGGCAAACATAGCGATGGATACCTGACCCTAACCTGTTCAGTTTAAAAAACAAATATGGCAAGATTCATGACCACATTAAAGTCTTTACTTTGAAGAAACCATATTAGTTTACCACGTTTGTTAAAAAAGGAATTTTAATCAAGAAAGGATAAATTTAAGTTTCTCTTAACTCCTGATAAATTTAGGGTTATACATTTTGAATAAACTAAACTAACTAAATAAATAAATAAAAAGGACACTCCATAAATTAGTGCAAAATATTCTCAATTACACCCATCTGGAGGGACAGTATCTTTGGGTAAAAACAGACATAACGTTAACCTCCCTTTAACCATCCTTGGTGGTTATTTATGAATGTTGCAGGGCTGTATTGGTGCCCTATGCAGCCCTGCAACATGCATAAATAACTACCAAGGGTGGTTAAAGGGTGTTTAGCGTCATGTCTGTTTCCACCCATAGACTTCTGGAAATACACAAACTACTTCCTGTTAGGAGAGCATTGGGCATTTGTTCACAACGTAACTACATAGGGCTATCTCAAGCTTTAGGTTTAATATGCATGGTTAAATAATACTCCAAGCCTCCATCTAGCTTCCACAAGGAGTATAAAGGAGCTATTCTTGAGTGACAAACGACAGCAATATTCTCCTGTAGAGAAATGTCCCTAAATCTTTGTACCACTAGGGATTTATTATGAGCAGGGGGGAAAAAAGTGGTAATCATCATTAAAATAATAGCCTAAGCCAATAGTAGACTAGGAACATTCTACAATCTGAAGCCAAGGTAATCTTAAAGGATGGGTTCTTTCTAGTCAAATCCTACAAATAATATAACTTAGGAAGCCTCAAAGGTGAAAATAAGTATTTTAACCAATAACTAATTAGCAAAAATCCTGGCCATACCTTGTAAGGATCACTTTGACAAACTGATGATATATGAGGCAGCACTTCAAGCAAGTTGGTTTTCAATCACTTCCTTGAATATATAGGCAGATGTTCTTCAAATGCATCTCCTAAAGGAATTTTGTATGTAAGCTCTGTCTTCCATAGGAAAATAGTCTTTACTTTTTGTTTGAAGGTCAGTGAAATTTGCAAGTTCCCAAAGCTGCTATCTGTCTTTCAGATGGACATGTTGCTTCAACACTGCTACCTTTTTGAGGCTTCAACAAGACTTATGGTACTTAACATCTATGTCATGTGCACCAATGGGGGAAATAGCAATATTCAGTCATACCTTTCCAGTCATCATGACCACTTCCATCTACAGCATCCCTTAATTCTTTCCTTGCATACATGCTGCTTGCGCTTAATAGAGTTCTCAAGTTTCTTGCATGTTCCAGTCAAAAAAAGGCTTTACACTTACCAAATTAATCCATTTGAGACGTAGTAAATTTTGACACTAATTTTTCTTCTGTTTATGATGTCATGGGGATTTGTTCATGACTTGGGGTGTTTTCAGATGTTATGCGGTTCCAATTCACCACAGTGGCTTCCCACCGGTGGGGAACCAAACAACCACCCCCTGTGATCAAGGAGAGCCCCGAACAGAAGTGATGGGATCAGGACCATGTCAGGTAATCGGGCCACCAGACCACAGCCTGAGGTAACACAACAGGTGTGATGCCGATTTTTGGCCATGGTCAAAACACCCAGAAGGCACCGGGGAGGGGCGGGGCACAGACATGGCCGGCGGAGGGCAAACGAAGCCTAAAATGCCAAAAGAGAATGCCCACACAAGGGTATTGGGAAGGGAAGGGGAAGAGGGAGAAGAGCTGTCAAGTTACCACACACAACAGGCATAGAGACAACGAGGGCACAGTGGAACACACAGCACAAACACATGTCCGGGCGCACTCACACCAAGATGGGAAAGGAAGGGAAGGGGGGACACAGCGGGACAGACAGCATGCATGGAAAAACGGGCACAGGGGTGAGGGGGACAGTGGGACAGGGAAGAGGGGGGGATGCTCCAGGGGCAGGGCCGGGTATGGGGAATGGCAGTGAGACACCCCAACAACAGCACTGCCCACACAGCCACCCCCACAGCTACACAGTCAGTCCCAGAATGGGGGGACCCTGAAAGGTTGGGGTACAGGCACAGGGGGAGGCCACACAGAACAGGAAGCAGTCTGGGCACAGTCCAGGAGGCATACACGGACCCCAAGTGCTGGCGAGGGTGCCATGGAGGGGAGGCAGGAGAGCCGGAGGCATGCAGCTGGTCCAAAGGCACAACCCCCTCCCCCAGGAGGTAGCTGGGAGGTGCAGTCCGGGGGTCCCAGTACCCTGAGGTCACACAGGCACCTGGGGGGGCTGGGGTGCAAGAGGGAGCACAGGTGGATGAGGATGGTCAGCAGCACCCAGGAGAGCTGGGGGGTGCATCGGAGAGCTGGACCCGAACACCGGAAAAGGCAACCACGGAGGGGAACAATGGTTTCAGAGGTAGATGGGCCCCACCGGTGGGGCCCCGGAGCCACAGACAGGGACAGTAGAACTCCAGTAAGCAGGCAGCGCAGCAGCATGGGAGGGACATCAAGGAGGGAGCAGGCAGCGGACCACAGCAGCAGGGCAGAGGTGGGAGCTCACAGCAGGGCCAGCAACCGGGGCCTGGAAGACACAGGGGGACTCACAGCCAGCTGCAGGGGGTCACGTGGGGGCCAAGGGCCAGGTGGCCCACCAGGTGAATGAAGTGTGGCCAATGAAGCATGCCCCGGCACTACCCCAGCACGGACATGTGGTGGGTGACCTGGTAGTACGCCTCGAATGGATCCTGCATGGAGAGCCCCAACTGCACATTGGAACGGAACCACACACCTGACAGCGCTGCCATCTCCACTGTGGTGGGCTCCAAAAAGCAGAATTCAGCAGCAGAGGGCCACGGAAGGTGACCGAGCTCCAACAGCCGGTGATAGACCACTCCACAAGATCACTGGTACCCACAGGTCCCGTGAATGCAGCCAAAGTAGGACACAGCCAAGGCATGGCTCCGTACATGGAGAGGGAGGACATGGTCTCCGCTGCAGACCACCCCAAATGTGAGCACCTCAACTACGGAATGTGCCCATCAGGAAACTGAACCAGCCCCAACGTCTCAGCTTGCAGCCGGCAATCGCGGGCGCTCACCTCATAGCCAAAGTATTGAAGGCCAGAGCTCAGGATCGCATAGGCACCCAGCAGGATATCCGGGAAGCTCAGGAGCAATTGCACGGCCAGGGTATACCACAGGTCGCACAGGGCCATGGTCTCACGGAAGGTCCACGTATGGGGGGGCCCATGGGGCTGGGAGCCTGCTGGAAATGCAGTCAGCCATGGTCCAGCAAGCCAGGGGGACTGACACCACGGAAAGAGGGTCCCACATTCCCCAGAAGGGTGGGAGGGGATGCAGGGGAGCTCCAAGGCCAAGCAATAAAGCCACAGGCTGCAACAAGGCATGGCAAACAAGCGAGGCATGGGGTGTGGACCCAGAACAGCTTCAGGAACTGAGCACACAGACAGGACAGCCAACACACTAATCAGGCTGGCGAGGACACAATGTTGCCAACACATAGAGGTGGGAGGTGATGACAGCAGGAATGCAGCTGCTTCCAGCATGCCCAGGCGCACGCTGGTCCGTGCGCAAGGCCCTATGCAGGGACAGCAGGTGCGCCCAATGGGCCACCTCCGCCCCTGCTGCCCCAGCCCTCCCACACACCAGGAAACGCCTGGGCCAGCCGGGGGGGCACCCCCAGCTGACACGGGTGCCCCCGCCTGGTCACCAGGCCTACATGTGGCCCAGGCTATAATGGCGCCTGCGGGCTGGCATGGCCTGGAGTGTGGCTAGGGCCTGGAGAGTCCACAATGGCCACAGGCACTCCCTGGCCCAGCTCAGGACTCAGCGGGTGTCCGGGGCAGACTGGCAGGCCCTTATCCTTGGCTGGAACAGGGCCTCTGTGCTCTGCAAGGTGACCAGGCACCTCCAATGGTGGAGGAAGACCATGGGGCACGCTGCCCAGCTCACAATGCCCATTGCCCGGTGGGTATGAGTCACGGAGTGGGCACAGGGGTGATGGTCCCAGGTGCTGGGTCAGTGGGACGAGGCTGCCTGGATGGTGCACTTTAGGATGGACAGGGTCACCCTACTGCGGCTTGCGAAGCTGCTCACGCCTTGGCTGGAGCAACAGCCCGCCCCCATGAGGACCCCAATCCCCATGGTCCAGCGGGTGGCCATTAGGGTCTGGGCCCTCGCAATGCCTGACTCCTGCCGGTCCGTCTTGCAGCACTTCGGTGTCGGGGTGAGCACCGTTGCTTGTATCCTCCGGGATGTATCTGAGACTGTGGAGGGTGTTCTCCTGGACCGAGTGATCCAGCTGGTGGGCCAGGAGGCTGTGATGGACAGCTTCACGGCTGGAGGGTCCCCAACTGCATGGGCACCATGGACAGCACCTACATAGAGATCCTCCGCCCCTCCGCTGGATAGGCCACAGAGTATGTTAACAGACATGGTTACCACTCCCTGCAGCTGCAGGCTGTTGTGGACCACTGGGGGTGGTTCACAGACATCTTCAAGGGCAACTCTGGCTGCAGACATGATGCCCGGATTATGACCATCTCCCCCTTCTATGCCCGGATGTACCACAGGGACTTTGCGGACATGGGGATGACCCCGAACGAGGGGGTGCTAATGCCCCCCTGTATCCTGGTGGACCCAGCCTTTCTCCTCACCCAGTAGCTGATGAAGTGTACCCGGTCGCCATGTTCCCGATGCAGGTGCTGTACAAATTCCACCTGTGTGCAAGCAGGACCGTGGTTGAGCGGGACTACATGGTGGAAACCTCGGCCCTGGTGATAGGTGCCTTCTATGTGCTGCACAACGTGTGTGAGACCGATGGGGCAGCCATCGAATACCCCGTGCCTCATCATCCTCCCTGACCTGTGCCTCTGTACGTGAAGGCGGACAACCCAAGGGAGGACTGGTACGCCAAGCGCATCCGTGCCACCCTGGCCAGGCATATCAGCCAGGAGGCCGAGGCGTGAGGGCGCTAAACCCCAACCCCACCACCCTGGGGCCCCCACTTGCTCCCTGAGTAAGCCCCTCTACGGCCATCAGTCCGCCCTCACCCCCAGGCCCAGGAACATACCGAAGGAAGCAGTAATGGTGCCCTGACATTTATTCTCTCATCCAAGTAAATGTGCCCCCTACACCACCACTGTCACCCCACCCCCACCATGCAGGTTCCATGCCCCCCCCTCAGACCACCATTCCCCTTCCCCCATCCCCCCCATCCCCTGCATCTCCGGGGCCAAACCCTCGCCAGAGCTCTGGGAGTTCCCCCCCACTGTCCGTGTCCCCAACGGTGTTCTGGGAGGCCTCGGTCTCCTGAGGGGCAGGCGGTGGTGGGAGGGAGGGAGGACCCGGGGCCTGAGGGCCCCTCCAGGTGGCTGCTCCCTCCAGAGGCCTACAGGGACCAGGAGGCAGATGCACAGCCCCAGCTGGAGTGGCAGTGGCTGGGCCAGTTGGGGAGGCAGTGGGGGCACCAACGAGCCAGGCATCATGACCCAGGCAGGCAGGGTGCCCGTCAGGGCAGCTGCCATCACATAGGCACTCATGGTGCCAGTCTGCAGGAGCAGTGAGGTCCCGATGTCATGGGACCTATCCATTTTTGCAGAATGCTCCCGCATCATCCCCTTGATGACCTGTTACAGCAGCCCAAATGTCTCTACCTGCCTGCTGTGGTCCTGGCACTCCTGCCTCTGTTCCAGGTGCACCTCCACCTGGAGCCTCCGGTCCTTTGCCTCCGCCTGTTCCAGGGATTGCTCTGTGTCTGCTACCATGCGATCCACCACCCTGTTCTGTGGTGGTGCGAACTATGTCCTCCACCTGGTCCTCCCTCTGGCACTATACCGTGCCTGGTGCTCCCTCATCCGTTTTGCTGGGGCCATGCCCACGGGTTGCTGGGAGCCCTCGGGCTGCCCTGTAGAATACATAGACGGTGGTGGTTAGCCACCCTGGCTGGCCGCCCCCTGGCTGGGTATGTGTGCCCCCCCAGCTGGCATCCACCCCCCGGCATTCCCCAGCACCCCGGCCCTCCACCCCCATCCCGCGTTACCTGGGTCCCTCTCATGTCCTCACTTCCCCACCCCTTGCCAGTGTGCCTCACCTGGGCCCTCCGGCTGCTTTCGGGGCTGTTTCCCACCAGCCTCCTTGAACTCCTGTCTCTGGTGCTGGGTCGTGCCATGCCCTGTGGGGATATGGGGGGTGGGTGGGTGGGTGGAGGAGGACTGTAGGTGTGCCCGGGCAGCACCCCAAGCCCCCGTTAAGGGGTCTGGGGTGTCTGGGGTGGATGGAGCCTGCCCTCTGTCCGGGCCTCCCTCCTCCCCCCCCACCCCTGGTCCATCTTCCCTCCCACCTGCTCGCTTACCCTTCATGTCTGTCTCCGATCCCTCCAAGGCCAGCCCCTCTGTGTAGCTGGGGTCCCGCATTCTCCACTGGCTCAGGGTAACCAGTGTGCCGGCCTCAGAGTCGTCCTGTGGGGGCTCTCTGGGCTGGTACTGGGGGGGTCTTCTGGTCTCCGAGGTACCTGGGAGGTACCTGGGAATTCCTCCTGGGGGTCAGGGGCCCTGGATCTGGTGCCTTCTTGGGGGGCAGTGAGGGGAGGGGGTACATCAGCCCGCTCCCTGTCCTGGACCACCACACTCCCCACGAGGTGTGGGGCTACTATGGAGCCCTTCATGTGCAGTATGCGGTCCAGGGCATCATTGTAGGGGGCGGTCTGGGCTCCGTGACTGGACTGCCGGTTGTTGTCCTGAATGGCTTTGTACCCCTTCTTGAATTCCTTGGCCTTCGATCATCACTGTGCCACAGTCCTGTGATGCCCCGCTGCCTCCATTTCCCGCACAGCCTCCCAGAACACATGTTCATTGCACTGATTGAGCACAACCTCCAGTTGATGCTCCAGGGTCCCCCAGATGCGAATAAACTCCTGGGTCTCCCTGAGCCCCCATTGCCCCCCTCTGTGGTAGGGCCATCTCCCCCATGGTCCCTCCTCCTCCTCCTCCTCCTCCTCCTCCTCCTCCTGGGCTGTGCCCATCTCCTCCAGGGGCTTGGGCTCCTGGGCCCATTTCCATGTCTGCAGGACATGGGGTGTTTGTGGTTGGTTGCTGTTATGCTCCTGTCCCATGGCCCACCCCCACCACCCCCCTCCTGTCAGCCGGCCAGCCCTCCTCCCTGGGTGCTCCTGTGCTGCTGGGTCCCCTCCCCTTTGCTCTCCATACCCGTTTCTAGGGTGCCTCCTCTACCGGCCTGGTCATTGTCCACAGGGCAGCTCGGCCTGGCCCGGCTGCCAGTGCTGCCGCTGCTGTCCCTCGACCTCCTCTATGTGCAGCACGACAATCTCCTCTGCCGCTTGTGCCTCCACCACCTTTTCCTCCTCCCTTGCTCTCTCGCCCGGCACGCTCCTCTCCTTTCCACCTCAATCCATCCCGCCATATTTCCCTGCTGCTGTGTGCCCTTTAAATCTCCCTCCATGGCCTGTGTTGTTGCTGGTTGCCTGGCAGCGACGTTGCGTGCTCTGTCCCTGGCTGGGAATCATTTTGCTTGCTTCCAGCCGGTGGTTGTCATTTAGACGTTACTTTTTGTTGGTTCCTGTTGGGAATTGTATTGACCACGCTTTCGGAGATGGCCCAGGCCAGAGCTCTGGAAGCGTGGTTGATTTTTACCCCTGGTGGGTATTGACTGTGGTGAACATCTGACGGCCGCTGAACAGACGTTTGGGGCACTTTGGCCCCACCGCGGGATTGACCGTGGTTCACTGTGGTTGACTGTGATCTCGTAACTGTCAGGGTTCACCCCCCTCCAAGGACCTACCTTGGGCGGCGGCGGTGTGGTGGCTCAAATCAGCAAGCCGCAGGGCTTCCTGAAGCACCAGGACCTTCCCCCCTTGCAAATAAGTCACAGCCCAATGCTCTGGGTGCCCAGCAACTGCAGCGGTGTAGACGCGGGTGATCCGCCGGCCCCGCACACTGTACAAAACACAGGGGTGGGGCCAGGTATGCTTCGCCACTCAGTGTGGCTCCAGGAACGTCATGGGGCATGGCCCAGGCATAAAATCTGGCACTTTGAAGCACACAGCGCCGGTGATCCATTAGATTGGCCCCTTTGTGTTTGAAATAGGAGAGAGTTGGAGAGACTGATGCTTGGAGCGAGCCTTGCCCCTTAACCCTTCCCTGACCCTTCCTCAGCTTTCCTGTGTGACTGAGGAGCCTGACAGTGAGAGAGTAGTGAGTGAGTGAGTTTCCCCTGTGGTCCTTTCTCTGAGAGTGTGTGGGTGTTAGTAGGATACGTGCTTCCCCTTTCCCCCTCCTGGGTTGTTAGTTCCCCTCCTTGTGACTGTGTGGACCTGATTCCCTCCTCCCCTGTGTTCCTGGGACCTAGAACCTTCTTCACCCAACGCGTGGCACCCCTTCCCCTGCCCCCCTCATTAGTAGTGAGTGAAGGGTGTGTGTGGTGGGTGGTAGAGCAGGGGAACAAGTCCTGCTCAGGTTTCCTGGTGCCCAATGATGATAGTGGCCTGATTCCTAGTGGATTTAAAGGGCCAATACACTATCCTGACGGGCATTCTCAACCCCATACGCTTGCTTTGTACCTGGAGCTAGGTTCGTTTCCCAGGGAAGGACGACTGGGGAAGAGTGAGTGGCCCCTGAGCCCTGGTACCTCCTCCCTTGAACCCCCCTCTGTGACAGTAACATCTGAAAATACCCTTGGTCTTCCCCTTTTTGGGGGTTGTCACTGGGGTTGGGGTCACTCTTTCTCTTTGGGAAGTTCCCCAATCTCACACCGGGCCAGCCGCAACCCAGTTGCCTGTTCCCACGTGGGTTCCCATGTGATCTGAAACCCTCACCACGATCAGGGAGCTTCCAGAGGTCATGCCTAGAAACACCTCCCTTTGATCCCCCAGCCCAGCCGTAACTCAGAGGATGTTCTCTGGCCACCTGTAGCTTGGAAGACTTTGCAGTGGGGTTATCTTATATGAATAAAGGTTTGTCTACACTTTCACTTTAGAAAGAGTCATCCCAAGTGAATTCCCCAGTGCCCAATATAGACACAAGCATGCTAGGCTTGGTTATAAAACATATATTGAGTACATACAAGTACAAGGCTGTTGAGTTCTCTGGCCACCTGTAGCTTAGAAGACTTTGCAGTGGGGTTATCTTATATGAATAAAGGTTCGTCTAAGCTTTCGCTTTAGATAGACTCATCCCAAGTGAATTCCCCAAGGCCCAATAAAGACACAAGCAAGTTAGGTTTGATTATAAAACATATACTGAGTACATACAAGTACAAGGCTGTTGATCAGATAATGCAAGTCAACAAATCAAATATAAAGTACACACATTCTAAGATATACTGAGATTCCCTAACTGTCCCCTTACCCTATGGTTCAGTTCAAGTTCATCAGCGTATCTCATGGCTTTGATGTCCAAGCCGGGCCCAAGTTTTCTAGAGAATATGAAAGTTTTTTAGTTCATGTTTGTAGCAGCTCTTCTGCTGAGCTGTTCTCGCCTTCAAGTCCAAGATGGAAGTGTCCTTCAAGTCTCTAGAGATCCTTTCTCTTCTTCTCCCCTTCGCAGGGACTTCGGTGACTTCCTGCGTCCTGCTGCTATTGTCATTGTAACAAGGTGGTAGGGGGGACCTGGCCGTTGCTTGGAAATAAACTGTCCACTTTTTATAGCAAAGGGAATCTCTCCCCCCACTCTGGCAAGTGGTTTCAGTATATTGCTCCACCTGAGCTTACAATCTGTTAACCCTTTATATTACATTACATGTATCCCCGAAATATGTGTCATCTCCCCCCAAATGGGTGTTGCCACCATGTCCCCATGACAGGGGTATGTCCTTTCCACTAGCTACAGATTTTTATTTTTATTTTTATATCATACCTCTGCTCTCTGAATCTTGAGTGTGCTTGTTATGCTTAAATAGCATGACCAATGCCAAACTGCATTTGTCCCCACACTGAAAATAAGGCACAGACACAATTAAGTTTGGGTATACTGGCCGCAACTGTTTATTAAAACAACCAGCAAAATGGTTACCTGTTGAAAAATGGAAACTAATCGTAACCAATCAAACCAATTAACGAGAACGGTGGAAAGATCCTTATTGCCAATTGAAATATTCAATTCACTCTAATTTGCCAATTACTGTAATTCTTCACCTTACCCAATGGTCAGGTAAACTATTAATTAATTCCAATTGAAAAATGCCAATTAGTGATCCCATTAGAATTAGACCAAATTGCTATCCCTGGGTGAGTCTAAGGGGCGTGATTGGGCATTACGTCCTGTGCCTTATATCACCTCCTCCACCAATGTCCATCACTCTCCCCATTCAGCATCATAGATAAGTATATAACCAATTTTGGATTGGAGATACCAGTCCAGTCCCTTCTGCTCATGGACCAAAATTGATCTATACCCGGAAAAAGGACTGACGAGCAAGTGAACACATTGGGACCGCTTAGATCCTTCCAATATGGTAGCCAACGCCAATCTTTCTTCTCTGGGATAGTAGTGGGGTGCCCATCCCCTGACTGCTTCCTAGGTCAAACCACCTGGAGGCATATCATCCTCCACCTTCATTGGATGTTTCCTGTACTGCCAAGTCAATTCCAACACCGATTAAATTTCTTTCATGGTACTGAACACTAGAGGTGGGACCCCGGGCCCATTACCGGCTACCGGATTTACCGTTACCGGTTCTGTAAAAACCGGATTCCCGGATTAAATCCGGTATACCGGTACCGGATTTATTTCATTGATTTCAATGGGGCGCTGTGTCCCCATTGAAACCAATGAAATAAATTAATTCCCTCCCCCTCCCCCTCCCAGGCTGCGCGGGTGGAAGGGGGGACACCCCCCACCCACCCTGCCCAGCCTGGATTTTTGTTTAAAAAAAGACTCAGAGGCGAGCCCACCCCCCAGCACCAGCGGCCGCGGCGTCCCCGCAGCCGCCGGTAAGTATGACCCGATCCCTGGGGGGGGTGTTTAACACCCCCCCCCCCCCCAGGGATCACCCCTACTAAAGGTCAGTGCGCCGCTTCGCTTACCTTTGGGGGCTGCGGCGGCGGCGGGCGGTCCGGCGGCCTCAGCGCCGGCTGTGGCTGCCGGCGTCAGAGACGCTCTAGGCCTTCCGGGGAAACCCGGAAGTTCCCCGGAAGGCCTAGAGCGTCTCTGATGCCGGCAGCCACAGCCGGCGCTGAGGCCGCCGGACCGCCCGCCGCCGCCGCCGGAGCTCCGCAAGGTAAGCAAGCGCACTGAACTTTTGTAGGGGTGATCCCTGGGGGGTTGGGGGGGTGTTAAACACCCCCCCCAGGGATCGGGTCATACTTACCGGCGGCTGCGGGGACGCCGTGGCCGCTGGTGCTGGGGGGTGGGCTCGCCTCTGGGTCTTTTTTTAAACAAAAATCCAGGCTGGGCAGGGTGGGTGGGGGGTGTCCCCCCTTCCACCCGCGCAGCCTGGACTCGGGGAGGGTTTGTTTTTTGTAACTTTTTTGGTGGGGCTTTAAGTTTTTTACATTGCAGCCATTTTTAAATGGCTGCAATGTAAAAAAAATCCGGTACCCCGGAATCCGGTACCCGGATGGGATTACCGGGTCGAATCCGATAATGCCGATACGCCCGGTACCGGCATTATCGGATACCGGATTTACCGGTTTTCCCACCCCTACTGAACACTGCCAGTTGTGATAAATGATTATTTGTATGAAAACACCAACCAACACCTAGATTTCTTCAACAGAACAGCACTGTGAGGAAGTCAAAAAAATCCGCTTATGGGGGAAAATTACTTCCTGGTCCCTCATTAACCTAGGTGACAGGACCAAGTCCACAGTACTTATCCAAGGGTGGGTGGGCTTCTGATACTCCTCACAGTCAAATGATGGGCTGTTCTGCACCCCCGCATCATGTGGCTGCTCCCGGCCAATCAGAAGGCACATTCTCGCACCGCACTCCAACAGTCTTTGCAAGCTGCAAGCATCCCCGATTCAGCTTGCAGCTTGCAAAGGGTATTCCCACCGGCCAGCCACTGCTCAAATCCCCTCCCCCAACCCAGTGCCTTCCTCCCCTCAAGGGGTGGGCACAATTGTTCCCCCCGCAGCACACAGGGTACTTGCAGGTGGCCTTTTTATCCCAAAGTACCTTTGTTTCCTTCACCAAACTTTATACACCACAATGTACTCACTAGATAGTGAGTAGATAGCAAGTCATGCAGAATCTTTAAACATGAAAGGAGTTTGTCATCAGAGTCCACACCCAGTTTTACAGGTCTTTTGTTAGCTTTTGACATGCTATAAACCAGACGAGGTCTACACAAGTATTTGTATGTCCACTTGTCACAGTACCTTTCTTACAAACTTCTTTAGTAGTGATTTTAGTCTTTAGATGGCAAACCACAGCTCATGAACTATCTTAAAAGAAAAAATAACCTTATAATATCCTTATAAAAGTTATATAACATTTAACATGTCATTAAAGCTAAACCAATCAATGAGAAAATGGTAACATGCTCTTTTAAAATGTGTATCTAGTGCAGATTCCAAAAAGGTTATTACTCGAATTCTGCTTAAATTTCCTACAAAACTTTCATTCACAACATAAAACATGACTAAAGAATTTTCAGCCTACAGATTTACAGAATGTCGTGCAGTGTTACGTACAGGAAAAAAAGTTTTTATTTATGAGTATGAGAGAAAAGGTTGTTTCTAGGGTAGAGGTGGAATTTATGAATCTGAAAATGTATTAGTGAAACATGAGAAAATGCAGTGAACACACACAATTACCAAGTGACCAGATACAATTGGTATTTTCAGACGTTATGTTACCACACTCAACCACGGTGAATCGCCCGTGGTGGTGAATGGTCTGGTAACGTCTGGTTGCTCGCCACCAGATGTTCACCACGGTGAACCACCGGCGGTGAGCAAAATAACCATGCTTTCGAGGATGGTCCGGGCACCATCCCTGAAAGTGTGGTTAATTGAACCACGGCCTGGAATTGGCGGACAGTAACGTCTGTTACCGCCACCGATTCCAGACTGTGGCCCAGACAGGAATCATTCGAAATCGGGCACAGCGACTGGATTGGCCGCTGCGCCTGCCCGTCTCCAGGAGGGCGGGTGGCTGGGGGAGCATGGGGGGGTGGGGCTGTGTGGCCACATGTTGGGCCACGTAGCCCCAGCCCCCCCGATTCCCCACCAGAATCAGCCGGCACGTCTGCTGGATGTGACGTTTTGATTCTGGCAGGGAATCAAAAGGTGATTCCATGACGGGGCCAATAGGCATCCCATCACGTCTGAAATCAAATGCAGCTGTGATTGACAGCTCCACACAAGGATTCTTTCCTATAAGAATTTTCCCCAAAATCTTTGTGTCAGACTATCCTGTGCTATCTTCTTTTGTCTCCAGGATATACTTCAGTTCTGTAGAGACCAGAACCTGTATCTTTTACCCTTTACCCTTTCCTTAATAAGGCATTTGGTGGGGGAGAGGGAGGGGTGGTGTTGGGTTTGGGGTGGGAATTATTGTTTTTACTGAATTTTTTAAAAGTTTTTGTTGTATATTTTACTCTGTGCTTTTTTATTTTATGTCACTTCTGCCTTTTCCAGGAGGGGGCAGGATAGCAATTTTTAAAATAAATAAATAATATTAAATATGTTTTAAACTACCCTGAGCTGCTGTAGCAGGAGGGGGTGGGCTAAGAAATATGAGGGAATATAAATATATAAAGAACCAAAATATGAGACTCACTCCACAATGTCTTTGCTGTTCACATAGTTAATGAGTTAAAGCAGTGGCCTTGACTTTCAGTTTTGGTGCCTAAGTTTGCTTATGTTCACTTTCACTACTCCCTATAACCATACTTTTTAAAAAAATAATGTGTATGTTTGTATAACCAATTACCATGGGAATATTCATCACTACAATGGGACAACGTGCCTGTCTTTAACTATACAGCAGTAGCTACTTCTCTATAATCTATAATTTTTCTCCAGTATGTCCTGAGGCAAATCAGTGGTCTGAATAAAAGAAATGGATGTTTGTGACCTAGCAAAATGGAACTATTTCTCATGAAACTGTGGATGAGTGTGACAATAACTGTGAAGAGATAACTGCAGAGCAAAGGGCAAATCCCCTCATTACTTAGAGTCCTTATGAAAGATCAGTCTCACTTAGATGAGCCATTTAGACAAGTGCAGTACCAGGGTCAGGAATAAAACAAAAGAGAAAATATTTTACTGTTTCAAAAAGGAGGCAGGAAATTTAATATAGTAATGATAAAGAAAATAGTTTACTTTTAAGAGAAGCAAAAATATTGTCAGTGATTCATAATTACAAGTTAACTAACTACAATGCAATTAGATCAGTTCTTATTTTTGCAAATAGAACCAAATAACTAACTTATAGAAATACACACTTTTTAAAGTAAGCTTTACATTTATCACTGTAACTATTTTGAGTTCACATAAGTGAAAGTTAAAATTACTGCTTGACTGACTTAGTTACCACGTTAGCTTGATCTACTTCAGGACCCTTCAATGGGAAGTTTAATTGATCGACTCTGTTATTTATGGCTAGGGTTACCATACCTCCCATTTAAGAGGATTCTTATGAAAAGTACATGGTACAGGGCTGCACTGGAAGCAGTGCATCCCTCCACCATGTATTTTTCATAAGAGTCCTCTTTTAAAGGAGAGGTATGGTAACCCTAGTTATGGTGTACCTTTTTATATCTCTGTCATGAAAGTGCATGGAGTTTAGGGGTGAAATGAAATTCTCCCCCCCCCCCCGGTGAGAATCTTACCGAGAATGGGGTTTTCAGTGAGATTCTCTGGATTGAGAACCTTGCGGGAATCGATGTTCTCACCGCCATTCTAGGCAAGATTCTTGAATGCTGCAAAAATGTCCCCCAAAGCATTCTGGACATGTGAAAAATGGCCACCTGGAGCCACACATGTGAAAAATGGCTTCAGTGCCCATTTTGTGCGTGTGCATAGCGTTTGGGTTTTTTTTTAGAATTTCACAAGGTTTTTGAGAAACCTAAAAAAAATGCTCTGTGCATGTATAAATAGGACACCAAGGGGCCACACGTGCAGATTGGCTGCCATTTTTCACATGCTCAGGGTGCTTTGGGAATTTTCAAGAATCTTGTGAGATTCATGGAAAATCATAGCAAGATCTCATGAGATCTCCAGTGACCGCGAGAATCTCACACGTTCTTGTGAGACTGTTTTGTATTCTTATTTCAGTCCTAATGGAGTTCTCAGGAAAGATGATGTATGTCAATGCTCAGGGAATGGAAATGTCTACTGGAAAATTAGAAATTAAATGACAGTGCTGGAAAGGCAAAATGGTAAAAGGGGTTATCACTGAGTGGTTTTTGTTTGCACAGTATAAAGGAAAGTTTGTGCTAGACTTGGAGGTATTGGAGGCTGAAGCCACATGCTGTTCACATCTGTAGGTCAGCTAAAATGAGCACTTCTTTCTAGGCACATGGTACCCATGACAAAAGTGAGCTCCACAACATAGTAAGTGTAATATTAAAAACAGAAAGGTAAACTCCCCATGCACCTTTTGGGTAGGAAAAGGCAACAGAAACAACCATGTATACAATATTCAGATATATTCAGATATAATCACTCCAAAGCAGATGGGAGCTTATCCCACTGGAGTCTGTGTTTAGTTTGTGCAACCCCCACTCTCCCCCTATTCACAGATTTACTGTGTCCAGTCTAATAAGTGGGCAGCTCTCTGTGCATATTTCACATGCTGACAGCAGCCTCCACTCAGTGGTGCCAACAAGAGTGGAGGGAGGGGGAAGAAGCGATTGCTCATCGAACATTCTAGGCTGCATGGGGCAGATGTTGTGTGGGATGTGGGGGTGATGGCCCATTTCCCGCACCCCTGCCTCATCCTCCCTCTCCCGAGCCATCTGTCAACTGGGCAGGCGTGCTAGCACTCTTCCCCTCTCCCTGGCCTGCCAGACAGCTGGCCATGTGTATTAGTGCTTTCCCAGGCCTGCCTGCCAGCTGGCCGGGTGAACTAGCACTCTTCCCTCTCTCAGACCTCATGTTGGCTACTTGGGCATACTACTGCTCTCCCCTCTCCCCTGCCACCTGTCAGGATGCTAGGTGCAATCATTCTATTTTGCTGGCAGATCTCGAGGCAGGTGAGGCTGCTGGCTAATCAAATTGAAGAGATGCAGACCTGTGGGCATGCATTAACCTGGATTCGCCCACATGGTGGGCCCGCGATCTCCTGGAAGATGCTGTGAGTGGGTGGTGGGTGCCATGTAAGGATGTGAGAATAGAACTGGGTTCGGATGTTCAGCCGTTTGGGTCAAACCCTAGTTCGGGTTTGGTTCGGCAGAGTTTGGTCCTGCCGAATGTTTGGCAGAGTTCAGACCTGCTGGGAGGCTTGGGGTGCTCGAGGGACCCCCAGGGGTGCCTGTGGTGACATGGTAGGCCGTCGGAGACCCAGAAGCAGAAGCAGCAGCAGCAGCAGAGACAGGGAAGGCTTTGTGCTTGGCACCTCGGATTGCACGGGCAAGCTGACTCTGCACTTGGCCTCTGGGGCAGGGCCGGTCCCAGGTATGTGCCACATGTGCAGTTGCACACAGCCTTGTGGCCAGAAGGGGACCCACACTTGCCTGGCTTGAGGCAGGCTGCAGCCAGCTTCTCCCCCAATATGTTCTTCTACCTCCCCTTGCTGGCTCCAGTGTCATGTATTTTCAATTATAAACTTAAGATATTATGGCTATCTGTGTTTAAAATGTATTAACTTAGAGCCTTTATATATTAATTTTCTGTTTTAATGTAAGCTTATTTGTAACTTACATCATAGAATTTTAAGATCAGCTTCAGTAACTAGCTACATCTAATTGGGGCCTCCCAAGCACATTCCTTTGTGTTTTTTCTAAACTTCCCAAATGACATTTGGCCGTTACCAAGGAAACCACCAAATGGAAGGACCATAAAACAAGTTATCTCTGAAACTTTTCCTATGGTCTGAGTTAAGACCATAAAGAGGCCCCGTTCCTGTTTTGACTTCTTTTGTTTAGATTTTCTCATAGCCTGAATGTCTGGAGTGTTATCTCCTTCTATTCATAAGATATCTCCTAGACTAGAGAAGAGGATTTATTAGTTATTTCCATTGAATTTATAGTTGAGATAAATATTGAAAGGTCTATATTTTCTCTCTATAATCTAACAATAATCTCTGATAACAAATACAAAAGCCTTTCTTAAATTCAGAGTTTGAGGAAAGTCAAAACTCTGATTGGTTTCTATACAAGAGCCAATTAGAATCCAGAGTATCTTCTTACAGCCTAAGAATGAAAACTCCCCTTGAACCCAATCCAATAAAAGGGAAGACACAGAAATAATCCTCAGACTGAAAATCCATACAACACATGTTTGGATTTTTTTTCTCATGGCAGAAGGGCTGAATCTGGTCTGTATGAATAACTTCTTGATATCTTTGAGCCAATGTATTGTGCAAATGTTAAGCTTTTACAAGCTTTTTCTTAAGATAGAAATATCTTAAAGATCCTGTAACTTTGATGTTTTCTATTTATATTTAAGTAAACTTTGCATATATTTTTATAATCCAAAAGTCTCATGTTCCCTTATTATAAATTTATTGTCGTTACAATACTTCCTTTGCTAGCTGGACAACAATGTGAAGTGTAACCTTATAATACACAATTTGGGAAAAGTGCAGCCCAATTTAGTTTGACTAGTTCAGCTAAGCCACATAGCTCACTTTCCCTTTGTGATTTATGAGAGAAAAACGCAAAATATGACACCAGTCCCCATCCCTCACCTGCCTCTCCCTCCTAGTAGTGCATCAGCAGCAGCAGCAGCAGCAGCAGCAGGGACACACCAATTGGACTGGGAGATAAAGCTGTTTGTTTACAAACAACTCCCCATGTGAGTGATCAGAAGGTTGTTACCTTGTAAAGAACATTCTTCGAGAAGGCTCTCAACATTCTCACAACTGGGTTGTGCATGCTCACCCTATTAAAATAATAGACCACATGATGGTCTCAAGCTTCTCTAGTATAAAAGCACTCTCCCCCTCAGAATGACAGTTCCTCCCAACCCTTTCTAGGCATATAAGAAAAAAAGTCCATGCAGGGCTGGAAAGGTGGGTGTTGTGAGAATGTTCAGAGCCATATCAAAGAACCTTGTTTACAATGTAGCAACCTTCTGTTCTTCTTCATGTGGCTCTTCACAGGCAATTTTTACATGGCTATGCCGGGTGGTGGGTCCATGAGCGCACTGGTGCATGGGTGGGGCATGCTCACAGCTGCACACGCATCTCCACTCACCCCCCACTCATCCACACCCACAGAGTAACCGCTGTTTCCCCCAGTTGCTCCGTGCATGCGGTCAAGTGAGGAGGTGAGTGAGGATGCATGTTAAGCAGGCGAGCATGCACTCCCACTCACCATGCATGCATGCACCGCATTGTTCACATGGAACTCCCCCATCCATGAACACACAGATTAAATCTGCGTGTTCATGCATGGGAGAGGCCTGTGTAAAAAGGGCCACATTCTCACAACTGTCTAACTTATATTACCTTAGGTAGGAATTTAGGATGTAAAGCAATATCTATTATATCTTGGAAAATGTGCAAAGATGGTTCTGAGATTATTATGGCTGCTATTTCACTAGCTTTTTAAAAGAAAGTTATTGCTAACCCGCACCCCATAACCAGTTCATTTTCACCTCCCATATAATCAATTCATGTTGCCCCCCATCCATAACTATTTAATTTGTGACCCGGGGTCAGCGTGAATTGATTATATTAACATCGGCAGCAAGAATCAACAGGCCCCGGAGGCCAGGCTGGCTGAATTCACTTCCTCCCCCCCACCCCCAGTAAGGAGTGGATGCAGTCAGTCTCTCTTTGCCTGTCTTACTGCCTGCCTGACTGCCTCTGCAGTGGAAACACTCCTGGAGTGGTGGTAGATGTTTAGCCAGGGAGGTGCGGGGGGAGCATTGGAGGCCATGCATGTCTATGACCGCATGGAGGGGTGGAGAATGGGAATCTTCCTGTCTAGAGGGAGTAAATTTTATGTAAACGTACACATTTCCATAATTAGGTGGAGCCTAATTTCACAAATTAATCCCCACACCAAGACTTCACACATGGCCTCACAAACTCTAGGGCTGGCCCTGCCCTCGGGGCATAGCGGCATGGCCAGCCATCGGACACCTAGCAGCAGCAGAGACCGGGAAGGCTTGGTGCTTGAAACCCTGGGTAGCCCGGGTAGGCAGGCTCAGTGCTTGGCCCCTGGGGGTGTCCGTGCCTCCAGGATGACCATCTCAGACCCAGTGGTAGCAGCAGCAGGAGAGGTTGGGAAGGCTTGGGGCTCGGTGGCTGGCCTGGCACCCCTACTTGGCTGGGCATTGCAGTCTGGCAGGCCTCCAGTTCTGCTCACTCTATGCTGGCTGGGTTCTCCATTTCCAGTTGCCATCATGGCAGGGAGCGACTGGCTGACTGGCCACGTAAATCACCACTGGGCAAGGCTACTTGACCAATTTTCAGAAGAGCTGGTTGACATCTGGTGAGTTGGATGCCAGCCTATAATGCCCAGCCCCGTATGGGTGCTGTGCCAGTTACCAAGCCCTGGTCGGGACTCTTCCCTGCCTGGAACGTAGGACCCAGAACCCTGATGGTGGGTCCTGGGGCTGGAGTGGCTGACTATTTCTTCATGAGGTGGAATGACAGTTCCCTGTGAGCAGAATGATGGCCCCAGAACCCTAATAGTGGATCCTGGGACAGGAGTGGCAGCTTCTGGATGATGTGGATGGACAGCCCTCCATGCCTGGAATGTAGGCCCCAGAAACCTGAGGGTGGGTCCTGGGGCTGGAGTGGCCGGCACCCCTGCTCAGGCTGGCTGGCATTGGTGGAGCAACGGCAGACTTCTGGCAAGGGTTCGATGCATGGCATCCCTGCTCAGTCTGACATTGCAGACTGGCTGGCATTGGTGGAGCAGCGGCAGAGGCCCGGCTAGGGCTCGGTGCCTGGCACCCCTGCTCAGCCGGGCATTGCAGACTGGTTGGCATTGATGGAGCAGTGACAGAGGCCCTGCCAGGGCTCAGTACCTGTCACCCCTGCTGAGCCGGGCATTGCAGGCTGGCATCCTACTACACTGAACACAAGAAGCTCTATTGCAGTTTGGGCAAGCCTTGCCCAGTGGTGAATCTCATGGACACTCAGCCCCCACCCACTAGCACACTGATCCGAGCTATCCCACCTACTTTGGTTTTATATTTATAACTTAGCCCTGTTTTAATATTTTATTATAATTATGAGAGTTTTAATGGTTTTATTGTATTTTAATGTTTTTGGAAGCCGCACAGGGCTGCATGGCAGGAGGGGCGGGGTATAAATTTATTAAATAAATAAATAAAATAAAATAAATGCCTGTCTCCATGATTGAGGACCAAACGACTGGCAGCAGCAGACTTTGGATTGCCAGCGCACAGTAACTGTGACTGGCACCCCTGCTCGGCCATGCATTTCAGACTGGCTGGCATTGATAGAGCAGCGGCAGAGGCCCGGCCAGGGTTTGGTGACCGGCAACCATGCTTGGCCAAGAATTGCAAGATGGATGGCAAGGATGTGCAACATTTGCAGACAATGAGCTGCTGTACTGGCACAGCCCTCCCTTCCTGGAATGTAGGCCCCAGTACCCTGATGGTGCATCCTGAGGATGGAGTGGCTGGCACCCCTGCTGGCCAGGCATTGCTGAATGCCAGGCATCAGTGGAGCAATGGCAGAGGCCTGACCATGGCTTGGTGATTGGCACCCCTGCTTGGCTGGGCATTTCAGGATGACTGGCATTGGTTGAGCAGTGTCAAAGCCCGTCCAGGGTTCATTGGTGCCCACACCTGTTCAGCTGGGCATTGCAGACCTGCATCCTACTCTCAGGATCTCAACAAACTGTTATACCAATTGGTCAAGCCTTGCCCAGTCGTGAATCATGTGGCCACCCAGTAGCAGACAATGGATTACCGGGGAACAGTACCCGTGGCACAGCAGAGGCAGCAGCAGTGGACATTGGGTTGCCAGGGCACAGAACCCATTGCACAGAAAGCAGAGGCAGCATTGGCAGCAGCAGCAGATATTGGATTACCCAAGCACAAAATCTGTGGCACAGACAGCAGAGGAGGGATTGGTAGCAGAAGCAGACATTGGATTACCTGGACACAGTACCTGTGGCACAGACTGAAGAGGTGGCATTGGCAGCAGCAGCGGACATTGGATAACCTGGTGGACACAGAACCCATGGCACAGACAGCAGAGGTGGTATTGGCAGCAGCAGAGGACATTGGATAACCCAGGCACAGAACCTGTGGCACAGACAGCAGAGGTGGCATTGACAGCAGCAACGGACATTGGATTATACGGGCACAGGACCCATGGCACAGACAGAAGAGGCGGAATTGGCAGCAGGAGCAGCAGAAATTGGATTGCTGGGGCACAGAACCCATGGCACAGACAGCAGGGACAGCACTGGCAGTAGCAGCAGATATTGGATTACCCTGGCACAGAACCTGTGGCACAGTTAGCAGAAGTGGCATTGTCAGCAGCAGCGGACATTGGATTGCCGGGGCACAGAACCCGTGGCACAGACAGCAGAGATGGCATTGGCAGCTGTAGCAGACATTGGATTACCTGGGCACAAAACCCGTGGCACAGGCAGCAGAGGCAGCATTGGCAGCAGCAGCAGACATTGGATTGTCCAAGCACAGAACCCATGGCACAAACATCAGAGGTGGCATTGGCAGCAGCAGCGGACATTAGGTAGCCAGGGCACTGAACATGTGGCACAGACAGCAGAGGCAGGATTGGCAGTAGCAGCAGACATTGGGTTGCCAGGGCACAGAACCCATGGAACAGACAGCAGAGGTGGCATTGGCAGCAGTAGTGGATATTAGATTGCCGAGGCACAGAACTCGTGGCACAGACAGAAAAGGTGGAATTGGCATCAACCAAGGGTATTTGATTGCCGGGGCACAGAGCCCATGGCACAGACAGAAGAGGCAGCATTGGCAGCAGCAGCGGACATTGGATTGCTCAGGCACAGAACCCATGGCACAGAAAGCAGAGGCAGCATTGGCAGCAGCTGCGGATATTGGATTTCTGGGGCACTGAACGTGTGGCACAGACAGCAGAGGCGGGATTGGCAGTAGCAGAGGACATTGGGTTGCCAGGGCACGGAACCCATGGAACAGACAGCAGAGGTGGCATTGGCAGCAGTAGTGGATATTAGATTGCCGAGGCACAGAACCCGCGGCACAGACAGAAGAGGTGGAATTGGCAGCAGCCACGGGTATTTGATTGCCAGGGCACAGAGTCCATGGCACAGACAGCAGAGGCGGCATTGGCAGCAGCTGCGGATATTGGATTTCTGGGGCACAGAACCCATGGCACAGACAGCAGAGGTGGAATTGGTAGCAGCAGGCATTGGATTACCTGGACACAGAACCCATGGTACAGATAGCAGAGGCGGTATTGACAGCAGCAGCGGACATTGGATTGTCCAGGCACAGTACCCGTGGCACAGACAGCAGAGGCAGCATTGACAGCAGCAGCAGACATTTGATTACCTGGGCACAGAACCCATGGCACATACAGCAAAAGCAGTATTGTCAGCAGCAGCGGCCATTGGATTGCCGAGGCACAGAACCCGTGTCACAGACAGCAGAGGGGGCATTGGCAGTAGCAGCAGATATTGAATTGCTGGGGCAGAACACCCATGGATCAGCAGACAGCAGCACCGGGATTACCAGGCCAGTGGCGTACATCACCAAGGGTTGCGAGGGCAGGTAGGCAGGCACCTTGGCATGAGAGGTAGGCAGGTTGGGGCAGGGCTTTAGCTTTCCCCACATGGCGGGTAGATAAGCAGCGTGGCATGAACATGGGAAGGCAGACTGAGACAGGCTTAGATCTAGGCCACCGGGGTGTGCAGGCAGGTGGGCAGCGTGGCATGAGCAGAAGGCAGACTCAGGCAAGCTTTGATCTAGGCCACCTGGGGGGGTGGGCAGACAGGCAGTGTGGCATGATCAGAAGACAAAGGGAGGCAGGCCTTGATCTAGGCCACCTGGGCAGGCAGGCAGGAAGAAAGGCAGAGTGGCATGAGCAGAAGACAGACTGAGACAGGGTTTTAACTAGGCCACCTGGATTGGCAGACAGGCAGCATTGCATGAGCACAAGGCAAGCAGACTGAGGCAGGGTTTGAGCTTGGCAACCTGGACTGGCAGACAGGCAGTGTGGCATGAGCAGCATGGGAAGGCAGACTGAGGCAGGCTTTGAGCTTGGCAACCAGGGTGGGCAGACAGATAGCATGGCATTGAAGGAAGTAGGGAAGGCAGGATGGGACGTTGGCAGGGCATTCAGGCTGGCAAAAACTGTGCAGTGCATGAGAGAGAGAGCCAGTCACACAGGCAGGCCGAGATTGTGTAGTCAGAAACCAGCTGGCAGGCTTACAGTTTTTCCAATGCCACCCTGCGTCAGGAGGTCAGTCAGATAGGCCAGCCGAGGCTGTCTAGTCAGAGAGAGAGAGAGGCAGGGCTGGCACCAGGCACTGGAAGGGAGGGAGGGACAGCACCTCAGTACAGCAGCAGCACAGATTGAGGAGGGCCCCGTCCCAAGACTGTCCCTGCCATGGGATGGCATGTGCCACTGCACCATCTTTCCATGTCTAGGGGCAGCTCAGGAATCACAGCAGCAGAAGGTTCACCATCAGGAAGAGCAACTGCTCCACCATCTTGGCCCCCATTCTCAGGCAGTGCAGTGAGCAAATGTCCCCCACCATGGAGAACACCCGTTCGCTGGGGACACTGGTTGGTGGGCAGGACAAGAGACCCTTGGCCACTTTGGACAGGGCCAGCCACGCGTTGGTCTTGCCGGCCCAGTAGGCCAAGGGATTGCTGCTGGGTCTATGCACGGTTCTATGCACGGCTCCTCCTCCGATAGGCACTTCTGCAGAGGCACTGTCATGCTTCCTCAGGTAACTCTTCCTAGGCACCACCTCCACCACTGCCCTCAGCCACACTGCTTGCCCTGCTGTGCAAGAGCCCATGCTCCCCAGAGTGGCCTGCACATAGAGGCTGCTGGTGCTGGCAATGGGGTGCTGGTGTTGCTCAGCCTGCTGCTGGTGCTGCTACCACTAGGGCTGGGGGCAGGGATAGACTCCGCTGACTGAAAGGGGTGGCTCCTCCCACTCCCACCATCCCCAGGGGCATTCTGATTTGAGAGCATCCTTGGCAGGGTCTGGCAGGGAAAGTGGGCTCTAGAGAGTGCTGCTGCCACACACTCTCCAGAGCCCGCTTTCCCTGCCAGACCCTCTCCACCAGCTCACCCTTCCAGTGCCCATAGAGCACTGTCTGGCATGCCACGCTGCCCTTGACCCTGGGATCCAGCATGGTTGCCAGCACATATTCCACCTGCAGCCTCCAGGCACCAGGAAAGCACCGAGACTGCAGGGCCTGGGTCAGTTGAAAATGAGAGGTATAGCTGGGTGTCATCAGCATATTGGTGGCAACGCACACCAAACCGTCTCACAGCCTCCCCCAGGGGTTGCATATAGATGTTAAATAATAATGGAGACAAAATAGAACATTGCGATACGCTGCAAGAGAGATCCCGGGGGCTTGATGTTTCAGGCCCCAACACCACCCACTGGCTCCTTCCTGAGAGGAATGAGCAGAACCATCCAAGGACCATCCCATCCACGCCCCCCAGGAACCGCAATCATCTCAGCAATAACCCATGGTCCACTGCATCAAAAGCAGCTGAGAGATCTAACAGGACGAGTAGTACTGAGCGCCCTGAATCTATCTCTCGGCAGAGGTCATCCACCAAGGCCATCAATGCAGTCTCGGTGCTATAGCCTGGGTAAAACCCTGATTGAAAAGGTCTAGAAAACTGATGCCATCCAGGTGACCCTGAAGCTGCTGTGCCACAACCTGTTCAATAACCTTCCCTAAAAAGGGTAAGTTAGAGACAGTCCAGTAATTGGCTGGTCAGTCAACATCCAAAGATGGTTTCTTTAACGGGGTCACACCACCGCCTCCTTGAGGCAGTCCATCACCCTACCCTCTAATTGCCACTGGATGACACACTCTGCCACGCCACAACTTTCCAAACACCAGATCTTCCATTGTAACCTGTTGCTGCTTCTGACAGGAGGTTTGAGATGGGACCTGCTGTTGCTGCTGTCCTTCCTTCCCCTTGCCATGAGCAGAGGAGGAAGGTCTTCTGCTGCTGCTCGTGCTTGCTGCAGCAGTGAACCACACCTGTCCACACTCGTTGATGTCTCTTGCAGCAGCAAAGCCCTAGGCCAGGTCCTCATGTGGGAATTCATGCTATTGTTACTGAGATTGCCCCTCTTATTCCCACGGCACACTACCGTCCCACAGTGAGGGCAGGCCACTGAGTGAAGTACTTCAAGGAAGAGATCCCACACAAGCCCTCTAGGGTGCCCTCATGGACCCCTCATGCCACCATTCGGGGCCACTGCCTTTGTCCCCAATGTGGCCACTGTGGGATCATCATCAACAGGAGTCTCCTCCACCCCCTCCTTTCTCCCCTCATTGCTGCCCACTGCCCAGCTCCATGACATCACCCATGCTGAAGCTGCTGCTGCTACCACCTTGCAGCATGGGAGGAGAGGATGCCCTGCTACTAATTGCTGAAGCTGGGCTTCTGATGCCAAGGTGAGGATGCTCTCAAATACATCCTCCCCCAAATCCTCAAAATCCCTTTGGGGGTGTGTGTGCCAGAGAAAGAAGCCTGCCCAGGAGAGGTGGTTTCCCTTGCACCACTCCTGATGATCATCATCATTGCTGTTGCTCCCCATACTAATATCTGCTGCTTCCTCCAGTGAAAAATCATTGCTGGCAGTGCCAGCTGCTGCTGGTGCTTCAGGAGGGGGTGGGGTGTAATGTCGCTGCTGCACAACACCCCTTGTCCTTGGCTCCCTTCTCCAGTGCCACTGCTACTAGTAGAAGGCTGGGGCTCCCTGCCTTCCACACTAGATGCCATTCCGGAGATCTCTGCTGCAGCCTGTTCCCCTGATAAAATCTGCCACCTTGAGGGGAAAAAATTAGGTCTCTTCAATTTGAGCGGTGGGCTGCCAGCAGTGGCAGAACTGACAGCGGGCTTGCCAACTACGCACATGCATGTCCACAGCCACGGCCTCACTCCCTACCAGCGCCACCTGCCCCAGAGGCTGAACTAGTAGTCCTTTCCTTTATTATTGTACACACAAGTGCCCACACAGTAAAAGAAGTACTGTATGATCTAATTATATATATATATACACAAAACCTAACCTAAACCTAACTTATTCTACTATCCTATAATCCTAATATATATAATAGAACAGACTAGCCTATATCCCTATATAATATCTAATCTCTCTCTCTATATATATATACACAACTAATATCTATATAAATCGAAATGTCTATAATAGGTATAGATTAGATAGATATATATATATATACCTATAAATAGGTATATCTATACCTATCGATCTATATAATGTACAGGGGGAAGAAGGGCAGGGAAAGGGAGAAGGTAAAAGGTAGGGTATAGGAGGAAGGAAAGGAAATGGTAATACAATGAGGGCTAGGGAGGATTTTTTGTGTACAAGCGCCAGTTCTGTAAAACACAACCTGGTAAGCAGAGAGCTCTCACAGATCAGAGAGAAAAAACCTGGCCCTCCCATTATAAAGGGTTGCAGTGCCCTCCCCCAGAGTCCCCTGATTGGTTGTGGGAGGCAGCAGGCATTGAGCAATCTCAAAGTGAAATCAGACTGCTGCGGTCTGCTCATGCTGCTCATTGGGCATCGATACATACATCAGATACTGCTGAAATGCTCGCCCCTCCCAACGCACGCACAGTTCAAGAGTTCAACACTCTTTAGGGCTCCGAGATGTCTGCTCCTTCCTCCCGTCTCCATTTCCATCCAAAACAAAACTGCAAGTGTCACTAATAATAACAACAATGATAACATCATTGTTGTTTTCATTATTGTTGTCGCTAGTCTCGATTGTCGTTTTCATTATTTCAATAAGGAACACAAAAATGACAATTGTCATTTTTGTTACTGTAATAACAAAAACGACATGCACACCCCGTGTCTCCAGTATTACAGACAAATAATTGTCAACCTGGGTTTTGAAACTTCCAAGGCAGGAAATTACATAGCTTCCCTGAGTAGCTTATTCCATTGGACAACAGTTCTTGCAGTTAGGAAGTAATTTAACTGAAATCTACAGTGCTACAATTTATTTAACTCCATTCCCTCTTGTTCTGCCTTCAGTGATAGTCATGAACAAATGTTCATCATCTTCTTTGTGGAATCATGTGAGCACATGTGTTCTTCTAATTCCAACGAGGGTCCTGAGGGAGTATTTTATCCATAGACTACTACAGGATGTCAAAACAGAATGGTGCCAGGATTCGGAAGCTCTTCACTCTCCAGAACTTACAGCTCTGCTGAAGTCAGCATGGGAATTACAGCAGATGTCCAGTGCAAGTTCTACCTCCATAAGGAAACTTTTTCAAAAAGTTCGCTTTCAGATAGCTTTGTGTTTTCCAGTGTAATCCAGGTGAGGGCTGATGGGATGGGTGAGGGAGGAGAAAATGCACATTGAAAAGCTGTTCCAGAATGGTTAAACCACAAAACATACCTGATGTGAATTAGGGTTGTGCATGTTTTCATTATATCTATAATGAAAATGAAAATTGTCATTTTTGTTTTCATTATCGCAATAACAAAAACTAAAAACAATAACCAAATCAGTAACGATAACAATTCGTTATTGGTGGAGTTTTGGGTGGGGTTGAGAGGGGAGGAGGGAGCAGCCATCTCGGAGCAAGAAACAGTGTTGAACTCTTGAACTAGGAGGGTAAGGACCTGATGGACGCATCTCTGGCCAATGAGCAGCACAAGCAGATCCTAGCAGTTGAATGGTACCCTGTGATTCCTCAATGCATCTGCCTCCAAGAACCAATTAGGAGGTCTCTAGGGGAGGGCACTGCAACCCTTTATATTGCCGGGTTGGGCTGCTTCACTCTGCTTCTGTTAGCTCTCTTGCTTTGTCAGGATGTGTTTGCAGAAACTGGTGCTTGCTCTAATCCTCCCATATACAAATATATCCTTTTCCTACCTCCCAATCCTTATTTCCTTACCATTACATTTTACCTTTTTCATTCCGCTGCATCTTTTCCCCTGTAGGTAAACATATATAGAGAGAGATATAGATAGTATAGCTTAGAGATAGATAGATAGATTAGATTAGTAGATATATACCTCTGAATTTTCCTTTTCCCTTCCCCTGTCTGTCTCCCCCTGTCAATATATTATATAGATCTAGATATTAGTTGTGTATATAGAGAGATTAGATATTTAGATACTGGGCTGTTTTATTATATATTAGGAATATTTTGTATTATACCATTACCTAGGTTAGGTTTAGCTTAGATTCTGTACATATTGTGTACTGTATATATTGTGTGCAGTTCTTTCTGTATCACATTGAGCAGGGGAAGGAATTCAACTGCTGGCAAGTCTGGGGCAGGTGGCCCTGGTAGAAGGCGTGGCCGTCACCTTGGTGTGTGTGGGAGAGTTGGCAAGTCTGCCAGTGCTGACAGTTTTGCCACTGATGGCAACCCACCACCCAAAATTTAAGAGACCAGCATTTTTCACCCCCAAGCTGCAGGTCTTATCTGGGGAAGAGGCAGCAGAGATTATTGGAGGAAAGGCATCTATGGAAGGCAGGGAGTCCCAGATTTCCACTAACACTGGCACTGGAGGAGGGAGCAAAGTCATGGGGTGCAGTGGCAGTAGTGCACCCCTCCTGAAGCACCAGCAGCTGGTACTGAGAGCAGTGATATTGCACTGAGGACAGCTGATGTAGGGAGGAATGATGGTGCTGGTGATATGGGTGCTGCTGCTGTGAGTGTTGCAGAGGCTGAGGCACCCACCTCTCCTGTTGCATAGACTTCACCCTCTGGCACCAGCCTCCATGATTTGGGGAAGGACTTCTTTAAGGACATCCCCCCCCTTAGGCAGCAATGCGATCAGCCCTTTATTCCCATTCTCCCCCACTGTTTCTGTAAATAGCAGCAGGTCATCCTCTCCCATGCTGCAATGTGGTAGCATCTCCAGCAGCTTGATCATGGGTGTTATGAAGCTGGGCAATGAAGAGAGTGAGGATGAGGTTTAGGAGACTCCTGCTCATGATGCTCCTCCTGTGGTCCATCGGAGACCGAGGCAGTGGCCCCCAGCAGCAGTGGCACAAAGAAAACAGGGCCCCCCAGGGGGCCCATGTGGGACCACTTCAGGTCAGTGAGGGCAGGTGACACCAGCAAGGTGGCCTGCATTCCCTGCAGGAGGTGGAGAAGTGTGAGAATAAAAGGGGAAACCTCAATAACAATGGGATGTTCTCCCACCTGAGAAGTACACACTGGGCATAGATGCTGGAACTGGGAGGAAAGGCACTGTGGGTGGGAGTGCATTCCCAGTCCCTGCTGCAGTGAGCACACCCTCCTCCTCTTCTCATGGCAAAGGGAATGAGGGAGAGCAGCAGCCCCTATCTTGAACCCCCTGTGAGCAGCAGCATCAGGCCACTATGGAGGAGCTGGGGTTTGGGCAGTTCTGACATGGAGGGCGTCCTCCAGTGGCAATGAAAATCAGCAGGCAGGTGGGTGATATGATTGCGCTGGATGACCAACCCTTCAGTGTAGTGGAGAACCAGGGATTCTACCAACTGGTGGCCCTGCTTGTACCCCAGTACCAGATGCCCTCGTGTATCACCTTCAGCAGGTGGTGGTGCCCTCCCTGTACCAGGCAACCAGGGAGGGGATGAGGGAGCAACTGACCAGGACAAGTGGCCAGGGCAATTGTGCATTTTACAATGGACATTTGGAACAGCTGAAATGCACAGCATGCCTACCTGGTCCTGACTACTTACTGGTAGTAGCTGCAGGTGGCAGGAGGAGGAGCTGTAGTTGACAGGGGAGAGGGGGGATCTTTAGTTGGCAGGGGAGAGGGGGCAGGGTACAGGTGGGGCCTGCTTCATGCCCAGGTTATGGACGAGAGGGGCAAGTGGAGGGGTTTCTGCCCTGCTGATTGAGAAGGGCAGAAAAATTGCAGGGTATTTTTATAAGAGTTTGAAGGGTGGACACCTCTTGAGCGAGAAACAGGTGGAGCTGGGGGCACAGCAGTACTACCTTATACAGAATGTCAGTACAATATGTAACTCCACCTACCTCATGCTAGAGCATCTGGTGGAGCAGCAGTGGGTCCTGCATGAGGTAGCCCTTGAGGGGAAGATTGGGGTGGTGAGGCCACTAGGGTGGGAAGAATGGTTCATGATGGCTCAGACCATGCATGTCCTTAAGCCCTTTAAGGATGTGACGGAGACCCTAAGTGTGGTGATATCCACCCTGAACCAGGTCACCCCCATGGTCCATAGTCTGGTCAGGCAGATGGCAGCCTACCTGGCTGACCAAGACGGGGCAGGGCCCAGAGTTGTACCAGAGGTGGTGGTCCTGGGACAAAGGTTGAAGGAAGGGCTCAAGAGTCATTTCGACCCCCTGATTGGGAAGGAGGTCTATATTCTCTCCACCCTGCTGGACCCCAGGGTGAAGTCGTATTGCAGACTTCAGTGAGGAAGCATTCTCTGTTGGAGGGGGAGGGGACAGTACAGGGGGTTATACAGCGGTGGCAGAAGGACCATAAGAGGGCAGCAGCAGAAGGTAGGACATGAAGAGTACCCCCAGCAGCAGCTCTGATAGCAGGGCCAGTAGCATCAGCTCCTCAATGGCCAGGCCCATCACCCACTTGATGACCGGAGGGAAGGTAGCATGGGAAAAGGTGATTAGGGAGCAGGTTGGCAGCAACAGGCAGAGGCAGATGGAGTCTGACAGTGCAGAGATGGCAGTGGAGAAATATCTGGAGGAGCCAGTGTGAGACCAGAACAGTAATCTCCTGCAGTACTCAGCGGAGAAGGGGGATGTATAAGAACATAAGTAGTGCCATACTGAGTCAGACCAATGGTCCATAAAGCCCAGCATCCTGTCCTCCAACAGTGGTCAATCTCAATCACATGGGAGAAGAACCAACAGTCACACTGAGCAATCCATTCCCCATTGTTCACTCCCAGCTCCTGACAGTAAGAAGTTCATACTAGAAGCTACTTGGTTAACAGCCATTAACTGACCTATTCTCTAAGAACTTATCCACTCCTTTTTTAAACCCAGGCAGGTCCTGACCAGGGTGGCACAGGATCTGGTGTCCTGCCCAGAAAACGGCTCTTCTCCCAAGTGGGGGACACCGTGAGTCCCCACCGTATGAGACTGGGTGCTGGGTTGGTGGAGCAGTTGCTGTTCCTGAAGGTCAACCTCCGCTGTTGGGTTTCCCTGAGCTGGAGGTGGACTTGGAGTGAGGGGGCAGTGGCACACTTGAGCCTTCCCCCGGGTCTCTCTCCTGATGCCTCCTGCTCCCACTCCTCTTGCCCAAATGCTGGATGGGGCTGCTGCACCCCTCCTCTCTTTATTGTTGCATTCCCCAGGGCAATCTCTCGCTCTCTTATACCCCCCCCAACCGGGGCAATATCTCACTCTCTATTTATTATCCCTCCCCCCCAGGGCAATCCCTGCAAGTTGACACCTTGTAACATAGGGTAGTGCCAACAGCCAGTGCCTGCCTGCCATTCCATTTACCTCACATGGTGCCATTAGGCCACTCTGGGGCACACCCTGCAAGTTGAAGCCTTGACTTTGTGTCAGGTAGGGATCTGACAGCTGAGATTTAAACACAGAGGCAGTGACTGGACTGTGCTCACCATTGGCCAATGCCACCCTGTAGCAGGGAGCAGTTCTTTGTGGCTACTGCCCCTTCCATAAGGGGTCTGTGTGGGCCAGCCAGAGGGCTGAGCGCATACAGGGGTGTGGCAGAGCCATCTCCAGAGCTGGGGATCAGCCTGTGGGGAGCACAGTCTGAGAAACCCCTGTGACAGAGTGGGCAGGTTACTGGCCCTTTAAGGCTGAGGAGTAGAAGCCTGGCCATGCCCACTCTGCTGTATATTATTATTATTATTATTATTATTATTATTATTATTATAAACATGTATATAGCGCCAGACGTGTGATCTGGTGCTGTACAAAAGCATGTGCTTAGTTTTGTTACAATCAGGTTGGTTACAGCAGTCTGCCAAGGAGGTCAGACAGTAGGTATATGGGAATGACTAGCAGGCACTGGGAAAGGCAGCGAGGAAAAAGTGGGCCTTGAGGAGGGATTTGAAGGAGCGGAGGGAGGGGGAAAGGCAGATGTGGGCAGGGAGGGAGTTCCAGGCATGGGGGGCAGTGAGGGATAAGGGCCGAAGACAGTTAGGTGAGCAGGAGAAACGAGAGAGAGGGAGAGAGGGGACAGAGGAAGAGCGGAGAGCACAAGCAGGAGTGCATAGGGAGATTAGGTCTGAGAATTAGGGAGGAGCTTGGTTGTGGAGTGTTTTGAATGTGAATACCAGGAGTTTAAACAAGATACGTTCAGGAAGGGGGAGTCAGTGAAGAGAGAAGAGGAGAGGCTGCACATGGTCGAAGCGATGGGCAGAGTGAATGACCTTGGCAGCAGAGTTTTGGATTGCGATAATGGTGGACAGGTGAGAGCGAGGGAGTCCAGCAAGGAGGAGGTTGCAATAATCGAGGCGAGAGATAACCATGGCATAAACGAGGGNATGTTATGGAGGGCGAATCGGCAGGATTTGGCAACAGAGTCAACGTAAGGTTTAAAAGAGAGGTGTGTGTCGAAGATGAAGCCCAAGCTACAGGCTTGGAGAACAGAATGGATGGTGACTCCATCGATGCAGATGGGCATGTTAGAGGGAGAGGAAGAGGAGGGAGGAAAAACGAGGAGTTCAGTTTTGGCCATGTTGAGCTTGAGTTGACGTCGGAACATCCAGGTGGAAATATCAGAGAGGGAGTTGACAAGGCATGAGCGGACAGAGGAGGAGAGAGAGGGGGTAGAAAGATAGAGTTGGGTGTCATCAGCTTAGAGATGATATTGGAATCTGTGGGAGGCAATAGAACCAGAGGAAGAGTTCATCTGTGGCATGTGCTCATGCTCAGTGCCTACATCCAGCAGCAAACCTACCAGAACAAGACAGAAACACTAGGGATGTACCAACAGAACCGAGTTCGGAAATTTGGTTTGGTTTGGTTTGAAAGTTTGGTTCGGTCGACCAACTATTCGATTTCGGTTGAATCCCGAACTTCCAAACCGAGTTCGTACATTCAAAACTGGGTTTTTGGGGGCTTCTGAACTGGTTCAGATTCGACCAAACAGTTCGGTTGAATTTGAGTTTGGTTCGAAAGTATGGTTCGGTCAACCGAACTATTTGAGTTCGGTCTGAACACCGAACTTCCGAACCGCATTCGCACATCCCTAAGAAACACAAAACATATGTGACCGTGTGCCTGAACCTGTTACCACCTATAGCAATGATTGAAGCAAGCCCAATCACGCACGAGACTAATTTTCTCTCTCTCTTCTTTCTCCTACACCCTGCTCCCTGTGGGGCAATCATTCAGGGGCTTCCCAAAGCTGCCCCCCATAGGGCAATCTTTCTGCGAGCGGAATATTTCCCACTACTCAAGGACTTCAAAATGATCAAACAAGAAATATAACCAAGTATTATATATCACACCTTAGCTTCCCAAGACTACCCCCGTGGGGCGATCTCTGAGAGAGAGAGAGAGAGAGAGAGAGAGAGAGAGAGAGAGAGAGAGCACCTGCCAATTCCTGCTTATGCCTCTGCCAGATTCCTCCCCACCCCCTCTCTCACCACCTCTGGCACACCCACACAGACACAATCCCTGCCCCTCCTCGGGTGCTGTCTGTAAGTTGAGACCCCGGCACGACTAGGGGCAAATATGCTACCGCTGCTGCTGCTGCTTGTGCCCACCCACCAGCCCTGTTACTCCACTGCCACCTGCCCCTCCTCAGGTGCTGTCTCCATGTTGAGACCCTGGCACATATTTTGCTTCTGTATTTCCCATCCCCATGTTCAGTTTAGTTTTTTCTACATTTAGAGATGCCCTTTCTCTGACCAAAGACCACTATTACTCCATATTAATCAAATCTCACTCCTGCAACCCATCTCTCTCAACATTTGCTTCCCTTCTGAGGCCTCCCTGTCCTCCCCCTTCCTCTCTCTCTCTGCACAGTATCTTCTCTCCTTCTTCAACAAGATTGATAAACTCTGTCTTGCTAGTTTCTCAATCATCTCCCTCCCCCACTCCCTTCTCTGCTATTCCTCCTCCTGCCTCTCCCCTCTTCTCCTTTCCCTGAGCTTTTTTTGGTGAGGTCACATTCCTTCTCTCTACATGCAACCCCTCCACTTGCCCCTTGATCTCATCCCCTTTCGCCTACTAATGGTGATTGCCCCCACTGCTGCACATCATCAATCTCTCCCTCTCCAATGGGTCATTTCCATTGGCTTTGAAACATGCCACCATCTCCACTATTCTTAAGAAGGCCACTCTTGACCTCTCCAGCTATCACCTTATTTCGCTCCTACCCTTTGCTTCCAAGTTCCTGGAGTGGGTTGTCTACATGTGCTATCTTGATTTCCTCTCTTCTTCCCTTGGTCCACTTCAATCAGGCTTCAACCCTCCACTCAGCTCAGGCTGCCTTCACCAAAATCACCAATGATGTTCTCTTAGCTAAGACTAAGGGTCTCCACTCCATACTTGTCCTCCTCAATCTCTCTTGACTTCGAAACTGTCAATCATGGCCTCTTCTTTGATTTACTACGCTCCTTTGCTTTCCAGGACTTTATCCAATCCTTTTGGAATTTGGTACACATAATGCCTTCCATTGAATCACTCCATGGTTCAGCCAAATATAGTGGGGGGAAAAAAAGGTACAGCCAAAAATGTGTTTTCCATTGAAACCAATGTAAAATGAAATTAAAAACAAAACCAGCAATTTGATATTTATGAAAATGAAAATCACAGATTTAAATGATGAAAACGAAAAACAAAAATTGAAAATGAAAACGACATGTGCCCCTGATGCACACCTCTACGATCCAGGTTGTTCCTAAATCCTGTTGCTTCACGCTGTATAATATAGCTAAAATCCACCCCTGACCTACTGTTTCTACTGCAAAAACTCTATTCCACGCTCTAATCATCTCTTGCTTTGAATTCTCCTTACTGGCCTCCCCTGCTCTGATCTCACACACACACACACCCTTATCTCCATTTAATGCTCTGCTGCCAAAATCATCTATATTGCTTTTCACTTTCAACAGATTCAGTTCCTCCTCTCCACCCTGAACTATCTCTCTTTACATGAGCGCATTCACCACAAGCTTCTGGTCTTCACCTTCAAGGCTCTTCATGGCCTTACTCCCCCATAGTTCTCTGCTCTTATATCCCATCACACTCCTGTCTGGAAGCTTCGCTCCTCCTCTGCCCCCATCCTCACCTGCTCATGTCCCCCTTGCTCCTCTAAACATCTTCGCCTCTTCTCTCTTGCTGCCCCGCATGCCTGGATCTCCCTCCCTGCTCCCTCCCTCCCTGTTCACTCTGCTCCCTCCCTCCCAACTTTTAAATCCCTCCTGAAAACCTACCTCTTCTGTCATCATGAGTGATATTGCATCTTCTTCCCCCTCTCTCTGACTCTAGCTCCCTGTAACTAAGTGAAGCACATGCACCTGCAACTTCTCAACCTCATCACGAATGTACTCTTGTGTCTCCTGATGTTCACCTCTCCTTTGTCTCCCCATTTCTTGTATCTTAGATAGTAAGCCCCTGGGGGTAGGGACCTGTCTATAACTACTGATTATACACTGCTTGTACAATATAAGAAAATCAATAATAATAATAATATTAATAATAATAATAATAAATAAATTAATTAATTTGTTTTTAACCCAGGTATCATTCTAGATTCTAAACTTGTCTTGCAAAGTGTTTATGCAGACCCAGTGGGTTGGCACAGTGGCCCCCTCTAGTGGTGTGTTGGTGGCAAACCAAGCACAGGTTCATGAGCCTGCTTCTCTACAGACTCAACATCAGCACCATCAGCACCATTTTGGAAAATAGCTACACATGAGCAGAACAGCCCTGTGGACATTTTCTCATGCATGGTGATTTATTAAAATTATTTTAATAGAAAAAAACACACGAAAACACCCTGAAAATAGTAAGTCATTTACAACCCGCCCCCCCACCAAAAAAACAAAGGGGTTCTTGAAAATGAAAATGGTAGCGGTGCCTTCATACCCCTACTGGCTGGCAGCCCTAGTTCTCAGACTTTTGGGCCTAGTGAATGAGTCAGTGTCAGAACAGACATTAATCAGATGACCACTCCAAATCAGCTACCAGAGTGCAAATTTTAGAAATCCAGGGTGATTTCAGATGTTACATTTTTGGCATTCACCACAGTCAACCTCAGTCAAACGCGGGCGGTGGTGAAAGAGCCGTGCACATCTGTTGGCCTGCATCCAGATGTTCACCACAGTCAAACATGGACCGGGGTGAACCTAACCATGCTTCGTGAGATTGGGGTGGGAGGAGGTCCAGAAGTTTGGTGAATGTTCACCATGGCAGGGGTGAATGAAAAGTAACATCTGAAGGGAAACCCCCGGCCGCGGTGGAAGGAAATGAACATGGGTCATGGTGATGGAACGCAGCGTCGCTGCTAGGCAACCAACAACAAGTGGCACATGGAGGGAGAGTTAAAGGGCAGGCAGCAGTAGGGGAACGTGGCAGAACAGCCGATGGAGAGAAGGCTGGAGGAAACTGAGCAGAGTATGGAGCGACAGGGCGAGGAGGCGCTGCAGCAGCAGCAGCAGTAGCAGAAGCAGCAGCAGCAGCAGCAGCAGGAGGGGGAACCTGGTCCAGCAGGGGACACACAGCAGCACACAAGGCCACCCCGGAAGAAGTTAGGGGGTGCAGCTGGGAGCAGGTGGGTCAGAGTTGGGGAGAGGAGGGGCACGGGTGGGAGAGAGGGAGGGGCCACAGCCTCCAGAAGCCTAACCAGCAGCCCCCAATGTACCCCCAAACAGACCAGCAAGAGGGAACACGCCATGCAGGAGGCTCAGGTCGGAGGGAGCCAGGGCCAGGCCGCAGCCACGGAGGAGGAAGAGGCAGTGGAGGGGCCGGCATCCAGGTGCCAGTACCAGAGGTGGGGTCAGTGGAGGTTCCAGGAGACCCATGACCTCATAGCTATCTGGGTGACACCTGAGATGCAGGGTGAGCTGGCAGTCAATACCCAGAACGAGCAGGTGTTCGTCCAGATAGCCATGGAGATGGGGGAGGCTGGATAGTTACGATCGAACACCCACACAGTGCCAGACCAAGATAAAGGAGCTGAAAATGGGGTACAAGGACATAGCGGACAACAACCCGCACTCTGGGTGGGCAATACGTGCCTCCCCCTACCTGGATGTGCTGAGCCAGGTGCTGCACCGTAAGGGCTCAATAGTGGTCCAGGGTCTGGTAGGAGGGGGTGCCTTGGAGGAGCGACCCGAGGATGTGGAAACCCCCCCCCCCTTGCAGCTGGAGAGCACTGAGCAAGCCCCAGCACTGGGCACGGAAACCACCGAGGAGATGCCAGGGAACTCGGGCACACCTTCCCGACAAACCCCCAGCCCTACCTGCGGCGAGGCCACACACACCCCAGTGGACTCAGAGGATGTAGAGGGGGAGGAGGAGACCGTGACCCTGAACCTCATGGCCTGCTGACCCAGTGAGCAGGCAGATACCAGCCCCAGTGACCGCCCAGCCTCGGAGGGAACCGATATCAAGGGAGCAGGTAAGGGCAAGTGAGGGCACATGCACGGACCCCAAGGGGAGGGGGTCTAAGGCGGTGGAAGGGGATGGCAGCCATCCATCCCTCATGGCCCCAAAGACAGAGATGGGGCACGGGCAGAGGGAGCAGCACAGGAGGCAGGTGGTGCCCATCCTGGGGGGAAGGAGTGCCCAGAGCACAGAGACACAAGGGGGGGCTGGGGAATGGCACCCCACATGAGGAACTAACCCCTTTATTGCTCTACAGAGCCAAACTGAGCACGGGAGGGACATGGCCAGGGGCCGCCAGTACCGCTGGCCCAGAGGATGCGGGACACCGAACGCGGGCATGCAGGTGCAGGAAGAACCTCACGCCGGAGCTCGTGTACACCAGTACACAGCAGACGGAGGAGTTACTGGCCGCTGTCAACCGTCTGGAGGAGGGGACAATGAGGGCGCTGCAACAGGTGGAGGGCAGGGACCGGGAGCTGGTGACGGAGATGAGGAAGGAGCAGCAGCTGCAGAGTTGAGACATGAACCGCCAAATGGAGACACTCCAGGCCCACTCACACTGGCAGGACCACCGGGCCATGGACCTCGGTCAGAAACTGGACTTCTCCCTGCAGCAGGGCAAATCCCTCCTCCTGCAGGCTGGGGCCCTGAGTGCCTTCATAATGGCAGCAGCCCCGCCAGGTGATGTGCCAGCACCCAGACACGTGCTCCCTCCACCCCCACCGGCCACACCACAGGCCCTGCCAGCACCACAACCCCCGCCTCCTGAACGGCATCAGGGACCACGAATCCGGGGACCCGTTCCCCTGAAGCAGAAATGCCAGCAGTCAGGCCGCCAGGCCCCGATACAGCCACAGGCAGCACGGGGGGGAGGTTCAGGAGCCCACCAGGGGCGGAGGGCAGGGGTCAGGGGCAGATCCCCCGGTCCTGTCGGCTGACAGCACCTCCTCCTCCATCTTGGATGAAGGGGGGTCGGTAGCCTCAGCCATCCCGGTTGGCAGGGAAAGGGGCCAGTGATGGGGCACCAGGGGAAGGGGGAGGGGCAGAGGCAGGGCAGCATAGGGGATGGGGATGGGTGGAGGCACCCGGCAACACCGAAGGGGAGTGGGAGAGGGGAAGGGCACAAGGGCACATGAGTGTACCGGGGTTGGGGGCGGCACTGGGGGAGCACACTAAATGGTTGTAGACACACCTAAACCTGTTCGAGGGCTTTATTTCTTACAGGTGCATACCCCCTCCACAGCCTCACAGACATCCTGCACCAGGCACGCCATGGTTGTGTGCACCCCACCCTGAAGTCCTGGGTATGGTCCACCATTGGGGGTACCCTGTGCATCCCCCCAGGGCTGGGGCCTTGGCCCCCGGTCCGCTGCTTCTCCTTGTGCATGCGCGTGCTGTCGGTCGTATCTCCACTAGCAGGTGTGTATGCGTGGGGCTGTCCGGCATTGCATGCCAGCAACTGTGTGCTGCCAGCTCCCTTCACATCCTTCGACAGCGGCCCCATTGTTCCCATCCTGCCGTTATCTGTCAGCCTTGGCAGCCCCTGTCTGCCTGTCCAGCCCCCCGGCCCCACATCACATGCTGCCCCCATGGCCGCTGCGGCTCAGATCCTCAATGAGCTGTACCATGGCAGCTGCATCTCAGTCCGAGGTCCTGCTCAGAGGCTCCGGGGGCTGTGTCCGAGCCCAGACCGCCCGTGAGATCATGGCCCTTTGTGACCTGTGGTGTTCGACCATTGTTCAGTGTTACCTGCTCTCCTTGCCCACCTCGCCGGATGCCTATCGGTGCCTGAGCTTTGGTATGCTGCGCTTTGGCTATGTCGTGACCATTGGCGACTGCCGTATGCACTGTGAGGAACTGGGGCTCACCCCCTTCCCTGAGGGGTGCTTACCGGACACGTTGAGGGGCCTTAAGGAGTGGAGTCCTGCTGAGATGGCCTCCACTCAGTGTGTGTGTGCCTTCCCAGGATATGCGACCTGCCTGTGTGAGGGTGGCCCTGCTGTGGCCGTGTCCTACTTCATCAGCGTGCAGGTTGCCCGTGGGTATCCACGCTCCTGCAGGGCTGCCTGCTACCATCTGCTGGGGCTGTCCCACCTGCCCTGGCCCCCTGTGACCAATTATGGCTTGCCCCCCCTCCCCCTGGACTGGAGCTGGCGACCCTGTCGGAGGTGTACAGCCACTCTGATGTGCAACTCAGGATGAGTTGTGCGGATCCCTTCGAGGCCTTCTACCTGATCTGCTTCCACATGGCCGGCCGGGGCATCAGCCGGGAACTGTGGCAATTGCTCCGCTATGTGCACCTGCTGTCGTTACCACCCCATCCACCTGATGGGAGCTCCTGCAGCTGGGTTTAGGGCACTCCGGACCCATCTGACATCTGACTGCCTCCTCTGCGCCTTCCTTCCACCTGTGGCCTGGGTGCTCGTGCCAATGCCTGCTGCCTTTTTGGGATGGCTGCACCCCCAGTGACCTGGCTCCACCTGCTTGCCTGTTGCGCTCTCACCTGGGACTTGCTGCTGCCGCCCCAGAACCCTCTGTGTGGCCTCCTGTGGACATGTCACTGACAGCCCTCTGCCTCTGTGAGCTGTCACCCCCATCCTTATGCCCCACTCTCCTGGCCTGGGGGCCCCTGTTACATGGGGCATGGCCTGATCCCCCACCTTGGTGGCCCTCGACCGTGGCCCCACCTTCTACCGGCCCCTTGGCTGCCTTGGGGGTGTGTCTGGGGCCCCCCCATGCCCTTCCTCCTCTGTGCAGGTGAGGGGTGATTCCATGCCTTCGTCTGATGAATTCCCTCACACACTGGGTGTGCTTCCCCATCGGACCCTGGCTCCATGGTGGGTCATTGTGCTGGTTGCCCCCTCCAGGACTGGGCCCCATGTCCCCCTGCTACTGCCCCGTCTCCTGCACCCTGGCCCCACGCACTCCTGCTCTGTATGCCCCTGCGCCTGGCAAGTGCCGCTTGTGTCCTCAATAAACACCTGTTGTGCTTCACTGTGCCTTGTGTTGCCTCCTGTATCCTTGGACTGCTGGGTACCCCTTCCCCTTGCCCGCTGGCCTTCTGCCCCCTCCCACTCCTCATGGGCTGCCCGTGCTGGCCTCTCCCCAACCCCCCTCCTCCCATGCATTCGACCAGCCCCGGTGTTCCCTGTCCCCCCCGGTGTGTGCCACCCTCTGCCCCCCTGCTCAGCTCCCCTTTGTTGTGTGGGTGTGCAGCTTTGTTTGTGTGTGTGCACTTCTCATTTTGAAGTGCACGCGTCTTCTGTGTGGCCTCTGTTTGTGAGTGCTGCTCACACTGCAGCTCCCTACACCCCCTCCCTTCATATTTTCCTTCCCTGGGCAGGACCCTCCACTGTCTTTGGCTTCGTTTGCTCTCCGGCGGCCATGTTTGCGTCCGCATATCCCCGGTGCCTTGTGGGGCTCCCACCACAGTTCTCACCACCACATCATGTCTGTTGGGTTCCCCCGGCCTGTGTTCTCTCTGGTTGGCCCCAGGCGGTGATGCTGCCACTGTCACATCTGTTGGGGCTGCGCATCTCACCGTGGCCCACGGTGACTCCATTCACACCGGGGTGGGATTCACTGTGGTGAATTTCACCACATCACTTCTGAAATCACCCCTAGTTTTCACCTGTTTTCCTCATGTCATTCCAATCCTGTTGCTCTTCTGCCACCTCCATGTTCTGTCCCCAGGTCCCAGACCTCACCACTGCCTAGAATGTTGTCCCCACTCCCATTTGTCCCTCACATGCCATGAACCCAGGTAAGGCTAAAACCAATACTCACTCAATATCGGTAGGAAATTTTACATAGTAGGCAGTTTGGACATTTCAAATTTCGTCAGATTTACCCATTTTTTGTCAGGTACCATTTCAACTCTACTCTAATATGTGCCATAATCCAAAATTTCCCATTCAGTGGGCACAACCTTCCACCATTAATATCAATGACTCAGTTCCCACTGACTTTAATGGCAAATGACTGACCCCATACATTTAGACCACAATTCAGCTCAGCCCCACCACCAGTGCAAGGGGCTGTGCACTAGTGGAGGACTGAGGAAAAGCAAGTGACCGGGAGCAGGAGTGTGCAGGCACTGGCAAAAGCAGAATTCTGCTGGCCAGATGGCTTGGCTATACCCCCTCCATTGGGGAGAGGGCCAAGTCCCCTGCACCAGTGGTAGGGAAGAGGGAACAACCCACAGATGGGGTCACCAACCCACTGGGAGTGCCCTACTGGGGCTGTGGGCACAGTGGGACAGCCCACCAGCCCCACACAGCAAATCAACCTGCTGTGCTGGTGATCAGAGCAGGTGTATGGCTAGTACAGCCCAACTGATCGGGGCACCTGCCGTCTGGAGTCCCTGAGTCCCCTGCAGCCCCACCCACCCATCCTTTCCCATTCTGCCCCAATGCCCACATCGCCTTCCATGGACGCAGACATCTCACCTTTGCTTGCCCAGGGTGATGTGGGGGTTGAGGCAGAAAGGGCAAGGATCAGCAGGCAGGGCTGCAGCAGACTTGGGACTCCCTCCTGCTCTGTTCAGTTTCTCCACCACCTCAGAGAGGGAGGGGGAACAACAATTTCCGGGGGGGGCATGGCTGTGGACGGAGCTCCCCCCATTCCCCAGGTGAGCCATGGGGTTGGCCTTTCCAGCATCCCCCAAGTGGGGGCAGGTGCATGCTGCACCCATGACTGTTACCAAGGGCCTGGACCCCTTGGTGGAGTTCATCCCCTCCCCACCCCACACTGGCCAACAAGGCACATGAGGCAGCAGACAGCTTCACTTGCCTTCTGCTGCCAGAGCTACCGGTGGAGAGATTGGGGCTGGTCACTGGTCAGGCATTTTTTTGGTAATACTTCCACTTTCAGTGTAAATATTCTGAATTTTAGGAGGGTCACCACTAATGATGTGGTTTTTTGTGGGTTTTTTCTACAGAAGCTTAAGAAAATGTGAACACAAAGAAAATTCATTAAAATCACATATTTCGATCAGAAAGCATTCTGGTTAAAAGATGGTGGATGTGCTTTCACAAGTGTGTGTGCTGAGCGAAAAATGTGTGGTTGCTCTGTTGTCCACATAGTCTAAATGAAAAATAGGAACTCTGCCTGAAAATGTAGCCAATGACAAAACAGGTGGTTGGAAAAACAAGTATAGTCAGATTAATGTTTCTCTACAAGCCTTTTGTCCCTAGCCTTTTTATTTATAGACTTTGTTTAACCTTGAGAAAATTGAGTTATTTCTCTAAGTCTTAGTTTTCCCTATCTGTAAAAAGTGGAAAATGACACTAACCCACTTTGTAAAGCACTTTATGTCTATAGGTGACAATTGATGAGAGTAGTTTAGGAGTGCTAAGATTACAACACAGGACACATGTTTGTTGATAGTCTGTAAGCTTTCCGATTCTGATACAATGCCTCTTCACTGCCTCTTCATCTCAAGAAAGCAGAAGGATAGCAAGAATATCATCATTTGCACCAGGTGCAGAGTTTAGGAACCATACACTGTTTTCTAACACTATCATCATTGATTGCTCCTTGTACAGAGTGTTTCATAAAGGTCAACCAAAGAAGAGCAAGTTATTTGGCCAACTTCTCCTAGACAGACAGAGGAGATAGCTTGACTCCTGATCCCTGTGGTGGTCCAGATGTTTCACAGGGAAACACAAATTTCCCTGTCCTGTCCCAATCAGGAAAAAGACTGTGTAATGAAAGAGTCAATGCCACACAGCTGTTCTGCAGTGGTCTGATGATTGGAGTGCAAATTATTATTATTATTATTATTATTATTATTAACAAACATTTATATAGCACCAGCAGTGTACCTGGCACTTTACAAAGTAATAAAATAGACATGG
>QEPC01012523.1:531258-542710 GCA_003113815.1 Sphenodon punctatus
TTAGTGGTTTTTTATCTCCCCTACCCTATTTATTGTTTTAATGTTTTCCTGGGCCCTGTTTTAATACCTTATAGTGTATTTTTGATGTGTTTTAAATTGTTTTATATGTATTTTATATATATTTTTATTGTTGGAAGCCACCCCGAGCTGTTCTCAGGAGGGGCGGGCTAGAAATCTGAAAATAAATAAATAAATAAATAAAATAAATAAATAAATGCTATGAACTAAATGGAGTAATAAGTACACAGGACTAGTCCTACAAACACTAAAACTAAATCACTAAACGCTATCTCTATCACTAAGCTAACTCCTACAACTGTCTACCTATCTATCTCTCTCTCTCTCTCTCTCTCTCTATCTCTATCTCTATCTCTCTATCTATCTATCTATCTATCTATCTATCTATCTATCGGATGGGGGGAATCACAAACAACACAAACAACACAAGGAGGGGTAAAAAAATTAAATGTAACCTAAATCAATCTAATAATCCTACTCTAAATGAAAAAACAGGGGATGGTAATCAGGGATGGAATGGGAAAGGGAAAGGATTCAATGGAGTGGGGACGGAGGAAGGAAGGAAGATTGAGTAAAGGGAACACGGGGGGGGTAAAAAAAACAAAAAATAACCACTAAATCAATCTAAGCTAAGCTAAATAAATGAGAATAATATGGGGGTAGATGTGTTGGATGAGTGAAATAGGAGAAGGATGGCAATGGATTAGGAATAGGCAGGAACAAAATGCCTGCTGTTCAGGAACAGTGACTAGCTTAGAAGTTGTTGGGAAAGGGGGAGGCAGACAGTTTTGTTTCTTGCTGCGCCTGCCTCACTGCAAGCCCCATTGGATCTATTCAGCCTAGCCCGTGGCCAATCACAGACTGCCAAGCCAGTGGTCTGAGGTGAAAATGGAAGGTGATTGGGCAGGCTGGCTGCTACTTCAAGCCTCTCCACCACTGGTGCCTGGAAGTCTGCTCCTCAGCTGACTACCCCTCCCTGTCATGTTTGGCCTTCCAGTGACACCACGTTTTAGCCACCTGAACTCACACGAACGCGTTCTGAACTGACTGAACTGTTCAGTTATTTTGACATTCGGACTTGAGTTCAGTTCGGTCAGTTCGTGTTCGGATTCAAGTTCGTGTTCGGTCATCCAAACAGGCCGAGTTTGGGCCGAACTCCAAACTTCCGAATCACGTTCGCCCATCCCTAGCATTTTTATTTCTCCACACTCTCCACACAAGCTTTTCCCCACCTTCCTTAAACTGACTTCCTTACTCTGATCACCTGGATTTTCCTTGACACTGTGGTCTTGATTGTCCCTCTGGAGGGTCTCCTTGTCTTGTCTACCAGCTCTGAGGGCCTGACCTGCTTCTTGATATTGCATCCTGGGTTTTTTTCTTCTTCTTCTGGCTTGGTTGCTTGGCACTCTGCTACGACCCTCATTTTGCCTGATTCTGCTATGAGTCCAATCCTCCTAATGCCATCTTTGACCCACTCCATACCACAATTAATTGCCAATTTTTGACACAGTTGAAGAGATAACTTATCCAGAGAAAAATCCATCTCATTTTCATAGTTGCATAAACTCTGCAGATATAACAGGACTAAAAATAGTGGAAGTTTTTGGCAGTGAGAAATGAAGATGTGATTCAGAGCACACAGGGAAGTAGATCTGACGAGAAAGAAGATGACAGTTTTAAATGGTTCCTTTTCTGAGTGTAACTGCACTTCCAGGTGTTAAGTGGGTTTCAATCACAGAAATGTGTTTTGATTTCACCTAGAAGGGTCAAGTATTTTAATACTGGTTCATCTTGGAATTAATTCACTGTAGCACCTGCTAATTCTTCCACCCCCTATCTTCCCAGCATTCAGTTCCTGAAATATATATGATGATGCATGCAGCACAAATAACTTGTTACCATAGGAACAACTGTCACAATTCCAAAGCATTCATTTTTTTGTTAAATACAGTACTTTGCACTGACATAAAATTATTTTTTCTCATCTCATAAACCAATCGTTATGGATTTATTTGACCCTGGATTTTATTTTAGTGAAATTTCTATTGGTATAACTGTATCATTATGTTCAGGACATTTTACCTACCAAAGGTTGTCTCTCAGTGGCTGTCAGCCCTTGTTCGGAATAAATGAAGACTTGGAATTCATGATCTCCTCGGAATTTCCTTAGTGTTCTACTGTTACAAGCTAATTAATAGGGATTGGAATTTCAGTTTCGGATAAAACCGAAAGTACCCGAAAATGGCCATTTTAGTTTAATCCGAAAGTTCAGTTCTTTTTTGGTTTCGATACTCTCGGATCTTTTGCATTGATTTTTATACAGGATTTTTAACATTGTGGTTTTTTCCCCATTAAAAAACCACAATATTAAAAATCAGTGCAAAATATCCGATAGTACTGAAACCGAAAAAGAACCAAAATACATGAGAACCGAAACCAAAATTGACCGAAATTGAAATTTTGCCCAGAGTCCCATCCCTACCAATTAATTAATTGAAGAAACATTTATCTACTTCTCAGAATAATCACACATGTTCACCTGCCCTTCCCTCTAGGCCATAGTATGTGTTCTTGAAGCCATACATAAAACACTTTCAGCCTACTCCTTTGGCAGGTCAAATGCACATTGTCACTTAACAGAGATCTGTTCATTTAACCAAGACTTGTATCAATACTAAATCATAGGGATGTGCGAACAGAACCGAGTTCAGAAATTTGGTTCGGCTCGGTTTGGTTTGAAAATCGATTTCAGTTCGAAAGTTCAGTTCGGTTGACCGAACTATTTGAGTTCGGTTGAATTCCGAACTTCTGAACCGAGTTCATACATTCAAAACGGGGGTTTTTGGCCTTCTGAACTGGTTCGGATTCGACCGAACAGTTCAGTCGAATTCGAGTTCAGTTCGAAAGTTCGGTTCGGTTGACTGAACTATTCAAATTTGGTCCGAACTCCAAACTTCTGAACTGCGTTCGCATATCCCTACTAAATCATTTGCTAAAGGATCAAACTACTCATTAAATGTCTCATTCTGATAACCCCAACATCTTCCTGACCTACGTCTGGTGTATTTCACCTGTGGACCATATTTTATTTCAAATATTCAAAAGATGTATGAAAAAATAAAGAATTAACTTTGTTCTGGTGTAAATATTTGGTCTAGTTTGGCCCTCACTTAGCTATACAGAATGGCAAGAAGAAGAAAAGGCTTGTGAATCCTTTGCTTGGCCCTGTTTAGACTGTGATTTTATGTGAAAAAATGACAGAAGGTAATCACTCAAAACATCCTGCTATAAGCAAGTAGGCATGATGAGAGGATGGGAGGTGAAGCCAAAGGAGACAATAACCCTATCTGGGAAGTGTTACCTCACATCAGGCAGCTGTACCCCATGATTTAGTGTATCATATGGCCACCAGTGGGCAGATGTTCACCCCAACCCAAAACAGGGTGGGCAACTGGCTGCTAAGCACTGCACGAACCAGGAAAGGCTGGGTACCCCGCACATAGCAGCATTGCCCAATGTGGGATAATGCTGCCTGGATTGGGTCACGGGGCCACTACCCATGTGGCTAATTCCTGTGCTGCCCCACATGTGGCCCTGTCAATGCTGCAGGGCCTTGAGGGGTGGGTACGTTTGCCATCTCTATGCAACCACATCATGACTGGGGCAAGATAGTGAGCAGGCCTGAGCGTGGTGTGTGGGGCAGGGCTCAGTGCCCATGCATGTGATCAGATCCTTGGCCCACCCCAGGGTATGGTTGGACCTCTGACAGCAGCCATTCTGCTGGCCTGGGTTCCGCGGGGGGGGGGGGCAAGCATGGTGGCTACAATTGCTCACTTTGGGGCAAGCTGGAGATCAGGTCAGCCCTAGTTGGTGTGGCTGCACCTGGTGTAAGATGGTGCAGGGGTGAGTAGAACCTAGCTTCAGATGCCCTGCTTGCTGACCAGGAGTGGACTCAGTTGTTATGAAGTAGGATTAACTACAGGAAGGGAGATTAAGAGAGAAACTGTGATACTGTGCATCACCATTCATTGTTTGGGTCCATTCTGGATGTGTATTACCTTTTGTTCAGGACAAATTGTAAAGACTCTGGGAAGGGTGACATATAAATTCAAATAACTAACTAAATAAAATAAAGTTTCAAGCAGGTCCTATGTAAGTCTATGCAAGCATTTAAACTTTCTGTCTAATAACATCTAGTTGAGGGGCCATATATTTAGCTTAGATTTGAAGAAGCAAATATGATGGCTCATTTATTTAAAAATGGAATTGTAAGGTGGGAAACTCTAAATTGATAAAAGGAAATACTTTTCACATACAATAGGTAATCAGACTGTAGAGTTCTTTATCACAGGCTCCTCTTCCACAGAAAATATAAGACTTTTTTATTTAGTTAGACATTTAGCAGGTATAGATAGGGTTTGAGGAGGTTTGGGATATGAAATTTTTAAAAGTTTTTATTCACGAGTACTTATTGTATATAGTTTTATGTCTTTTAACTAGAGCTGAAATAAATACTCACAAAACCTGATATTTCTGTACCAGTATGTGAATCGACTTAACAATATCAGCTTCCAATCAGTACTCAACTGCAACCCAATTTGGGTCCCAGATTGTCCATTTGCAGTTCTGGAATATTGATTTCCAGAACATATTTTTCAGTTTTGTGTACCAATTTACCAATCGGCAAATGGAAAATTGGTACTAAGAAGTTTATCGATTATCTGAGATGGTACTTGAAAATGTGGGCATTGTCCACAAGCAGCAAATGAACTAGCTTTTCCAGATCTAACTGTAACTCATCCTGAGATCTTTGGAAATAAACAAATAAACGGTGACTCAAGAATATAGCTAGTTTCAAAGAATGGATTTGCAATTTTTATGTATAATAATATTACCCAAGAACTGCAAGAGTTAATACTATCAAATGTTCAGAAGGAATATGAAAACTCATTATCAAGTCTTTAACCAATTTCTGTTAGGGATCAGAAGACCTACATTTTGGCAGAGATTTTTATACTTTCACTTTCTTCTGAAGATTGATGTCAGCTGGTATCAGAAAAGGGATATTTTACTTGATAAACCATGGATAATGGCATTTCCTAAGTTCCTGCAATTGGTTCGGTTCATACTGAATATCATTTTGATTTTGGAGTTCCTGGCTTTTCCGTTTTATTCATTGTTCGATCTGCAAGCTTTCTAAAAATCACTGAACCAAATAAGTACAAGTGCAAATCTGCAATTGTAGAAAGAGAGGCCAGTGCCATATCATGCATATTATGGCCTTAATTGTCTCTGCTCCAGATCAGCACTTTTAAGTCAATGAAGCCACACCAGTTTACATGAGCTAAAAGCTGCAATTTCACTAAATGTCAACCATTTCAAGTGATATTGCATGTGTCTAACAGCATTCTTTTTTTTCCTTTTCTTTCTTTTTTGCAGGGATTTCCCCATTCACCTGAGCAGCAGAAGCAAATTGCAAATCCTTTTAGCATTGCCATCGTGTAACCTACTTAATTTAGTTGCCAACCATTTTCACTTCATTATTTTTTTTTTCCACTTTACTTATAGATTTTAATTATGGTAACCATTTGACACTAATTACAAGGTAGCTTTTCAGGACCCAATGCAATTTGTTGAATTTGCAAATGTAACAGCAATGAAGTTAGTGAGTAAGTACACTTAGTGACAAAAATGCTGTAAATTACTGTAATTCATTTACACATACCATGTGCTTGGTTAATCCATAAGTCTGGGTGCCTAAAAAAATTAAGTGGTAAACAATCATAGAGCATGTATTACATTATGCCAGGTTCATGAACAATATTTTCCAGTTAGAATGGAGCCTAAGTTAACCATTTCCAAACTTATGATCTTCAGAAAATGAAAGATATACCGTTAGCCTTCCATTTCCTGGGAACAGGTGTCGAGGCACCTATTGGTTACCCTCATTGTGTCGAGGGTAACCTATTGGTTACCCTATTGGTTACCCTCATTGCACCTTTCATAGAGTGAATGAAATATATATCGTTCAGTATTATGAAGTAAGACTATTGATAGAAAACGTGGGAGGAAGAGATGATAGAAGGCTCCTAGTGAGTCATCACCTGTCTTTTAACAGCCATTTTGTAGTGGTCTTACTAGACCACTAGACAGGGCCGCAGGAAGCTGGGATCTTAAGTCGTAAGGGCAAAAAGGAACAAGGTCTGAGCATAGCCAGTTGATAACTCTCAGAACATGAATCAGCGGTGAGGTTTTATTGCAAAAATGGTCAAAGCCATTGACGGAAGGAATTTTCCCTCAAGCATGGCTATACCATAGCAATGCCCCCCACTCTTTCTGGGGGCCCCTCAGTGGCTCTCGGTTTCACTAGGGAAGGGTTTGGGGCCCTCAACCATGAACACCTTTAGGGCTCAATAAAAGTTTCCCCAAGGGGATGGGACCACCAGTGGGACATCTGGCAGCCACTGACCACTGACCACTGAGCACCAGTGAGGTAAATCTACCCAGAGTGTCTTAAGGCTGCCCAAAGCATGGTAGCCTTCCCAAGGTGTTTTGTGTGGCTGTACCCTAAGATGATAAAGGGTAGGGATGTGCGAACGTGGTTTGGAAGTTTGGAGTTCAGACCGAACTCAAATAGTTCGGTCGACCAAACCAAACTTTTGAACCGAACTTGAATTTGACCGAACTGTTTGGTCTAATCCGAACCAGTTTGGAAGGCCAAAAAAACCAGTTTTGAATGTAAGAACTTGGTTCGGAAGTTCGGAATTTGACCGAACTCGAATAGTTCGGTCGACCGAACCGAACTTTTGAACAGAACTCGATTTTCCAACTGAACCGAACCGAATTTCCGAATTCGGTTCTGTTCATGCATCCCTAATAAAGGGGTTGGAAGACAAGCCATATGAGCAGGCATCCATTTTAACTGTGTTTTCCCCACTGGCAGCAAATGGGGAAAATGCAGTGAATATCAGTCCCTGCATATGAGGAATGGCTGAAAGAATTGTGTATGTTCAGCCTATAACGAAATGGCATAAGAAGTATGGTGAATATTTGTTCTCCAATGCCACAGAGACAGACCAAGAGGTAACAGGCTTAAATTGTACCAATATAGATTTAAATTAAACATTGGGCGGGAGGATATTCTAATTTTAAAGAACTCTTGAGCAATGGACTAAGTTGCACAAAGACGTTGGATGTTTACAAAGCCCAGCTGGACACACATCTGTCTGTGATGCTGTAGGCAGAGGATTAGGGCTGATGCGGCAGCAGCTTTTACCGCGCCGTGATTGCATTCCGCCATTTTGGAATTGCCCGCGCCACACCGCGACTTTTCTGCGGATATTCCGCTAATTGCGCCGGAATTCTGCAAATCGCGGAATTGCAGAAATTGCGGAAAACCGCTATTCCGCTATTTTGTGGTGCTGGCGGAATTGCGGAAATAGCAAAAATGTCATGTTTCCATGATTCCACTAAGTAGCGGAATTAAATAAGCGGAACCGCGGAATTAAACCGTGGAATGAAAGCCTCTGCCATGCCGTTCCACTAATTGCGGAAACACTGTTTCCGCCGGAAATAGCTACCGCTGCGATATTCCGCTACAGCCCTACAGAGGATTAGGGATGTGCAAACACGATTCAGAAGTTTGGAGTTCAGACCAAACTCAAATAGTTTGGTCGACCGAACCGAACTTATGAACTGAACTCAAATTCGACCGAACTGTTCAGTCGAATATGAACCAGTTCGGAAGGCTAAAAAAACCAGTTTGGAATGTCTGAAATCAGTTTGGAAGTTAGGAATTTGTCCAAACTCAAATAGTTCAGTAGATTGAACCAAACTTTTGAACTGAACTTGATTTTCTAACCGAATTTCCGAACTCGGTTCTGCTTGCACATCCCTACAGAGGATATCCTACCTTAGAGCAAGGGATGGGACTAGATGACTCTTGAAGTCTCTGCCAACCATATAGTTCTATGACACTGTAATTTTATAATTGTATGATATTGTGAGCAGGAACCGCAAGGAGAAAAATGCATAATCTGTGGAAGAAAGTTCCTTCTTTTGTCAAACAAAAGAGGAGATAGATGGTCCCTTTGCCAAAGATAATTTATATTGTTCAGAAGCCAAAATACTAACATATATAGATTTAAACTATTAATAGACACCTATTGGTTTACTGAAGCACTCTTTGTGCAACACAAATGTTTGAGAAAGTGTTAAACCGCACAAAGAAGCAGAACAAAAATAGAAACACATAGTATTCGCCTAACAACAAAGATGGATTCCAATAGATACAATTATGAAATAGATAGATTCCAGTTTTTTTGGGGGGGGGGCGGGGAATTAACATTATTTTAAACTCTATTGTGATAAGGATGACATGCCAAGAATTTTTGTATGGAAGAATAGAATGGAGCAAGATATAGAGGGAATAACAAATGAAAGAAAAGTAGATTAGGCATCTAGTCTCACTGCGAACAAAATAAATCATAGTTGTCTTTTCTGTCCTTTGTGTTTCATCTCAATATATGTTTGTCTCACACCTCTTATGGATCAACTGATAGACTCATAGATTTATTAACTGACTCTCATAGAGCCTCAGGGAACAATTCATTCTCAGTGAGTGGTAAATTTCTAAAGCATGAAGTGGTCCTATTTAAAGGGTCCTGTAGGTGTTTAAAGAGGAGCCTTTGAACAGTATTGTTCATAGGAGAATGATCATAGCACAAAGCCTACAACAGGGAGAAACCCCCCACAATTGTTGCATGTGGAGAAAGGAATGATAACATTAGGACAAAGGTACAGTGGGGATGTACCACCTTTGCCTCAGCAGCAGAGTAAAACTAAGAGGAAGCTCCACTGCTTTAAAACATGCATATTGATTGTATTTGATTCTGTCTCTGCTGTATTATTTGTTCCTTTTCAAAAAGGCCTATATCTAAGTGGTAATTCAAAGCCTGTGTTATGTAACAGTTTCTATGGCAACTGTACATTTTTTATGGGAGAGGAAAAGAGTTATGTAAAACAAAAAGCCATGCATAAATTATCATTGCATAAATTACAGCTCTTCTGGATTGTTAGCCCATGTGTCTAGAATTTTTTGCAAGGAAGTTCTCGGGGCAAAGGAGGTAAATTTTTCCTTCTTTTCATTCAGGCAGTGAATGGAAATGGTCGTTTCACATTATCAGTTGCTGGCTTTCACTGCCATCATAGCATCTGCAAAGTCTCATCTGGTGGAGCTGGGCCTGGTTAACACAGTGGGCATTTTTACACACACCTTAAAGTTCCGGATTTTTCTATCTTCTGGGTTTACATGTCCACAAGTAAGTTCCAAATGCATTCTTCACTCACACACTTCCCTGAAGCAGTTTCTAGATGCGTTCTTCATACAAACAGTGCCCTGAGGCAGCCTAAAGAAGCCGCAGCTAGACGTGACAGGCTGCCATGGAAACAAAGTGACCACAGCTGCCTGGAGCAAAGCAGTTTACCAGGAGAACGTTTTACACACAAAAGTTCTGGGTGAAGTTCTAAGCAGAAAATCAAAGAGTCAGATGTTTAAGATCTGGGTGAGTGATTTAGACACAAATAAAGTTCAGGATGTAACAGCAAACATGAAGGAGAAATGTGTGTGTAAAAACACTCACTCTCTGCCAGGAACCAGAATCATCTACTACCTTCTGTGGCATGTTGGCAGGGAGCCTTGCCAAGGTTTGTAGCCCGTTAAGAATTAGCTCCAGGTTCAGAACTGGCACAATGCTGGTCATAGGATTGTTCTCAGGCTGGTGCTATGATGCTGGTACAACAACAGTACAGTACAGTACTAGGGCAACAGTACAACAACAGTTGCTGGTGTAACAACATCAAATTAACTAGCAGCAGATTTAAAATAAATAAGAGAAAGTATTTTTTTTCACTCAGCGCACAATTAACTTGTGGAATTTTCTGTCACAGGAAGTGGCCATGGCTGGTAGTGTAGCTAGTTTTAAAAAGGGATTGGATAAGTTCTTGGACGATAGGGCCCTTAATGGTTATTAGCCAAGTAGGTTTGGGGGATGTAGCCTCTTACTGGTGGGGGCTGGAACAATAGGGAATGGATTGTGCATTGTGACCTGTTGGGTGCTTCTCCCAAGGGGCAGAGATTGGTCACTATCAGAGACAGGATNATTGTGCATTGTGACCTGTTGGGTGCTTCTCCCAAGGGGCAGAGATTGGTCACTATCAGAGACAGGATGCTGGGCTTGATGGACCATTGGTCTGACCCAGAATGGCACTACTTGCATGCTTATAGGCCATAGGATTACATAATTATCCAATCACAAGACAATGCCTCCAAGACTTCTAGGATATATAAGGAGGCTTGTCAGTCTGCTGGAGGAGCCCAATGAAGAAGGAGATCCCAGGAGGGCTCGCCATTCTCTATGGGAGAAAGCAGAAGCCTATGGGGTTGTGAGCTGCTCTCCCCCCCGTCCTGTGGGACCCATTATGGCATCCCTTTGGATCACCTGAGGAATTTAGACAGTGTGGAAGTCACAAGGTGGGACCTTTCTTGTTATTTATTTATTTATTTATTTATACCAAGACTTTTATCCCGCACCCTCCTGCACTTTGGCAACTCAGTGCGGCGCACAACATAAAACATAAAATAACAATAATAAAACCATCTAAAATACTACAATATATAAATATAAAAAATGGACACATAACAATTCCAGCAGCAAAGCAAATGACTTCTTGAGCAGAGACTGCACCATCGCCTCTTTGAGACGGCTCAGCACCCTGCCCTCCCTAAGTGAGGCATTGACCACCCCTGCCAGCAATGGACCTAATGTCTCCTGGCTGGCCTTCACCAGCCAGGACAGGCACGGATCTAATTCACAACAGGTGGCCCAAACTGTCTCAAGAACATCCGCCACATCAGCGGGCGACACCCACTGAAACTGATCTCGCAACAACAGACATAGCAGGGCTTCCCATACCTCTGATTCGTCCACTGTCATAAACGCAGCATCAAGATCATGGTGAATCTGGGCAATTTTATCTGCAAAGAAGTCAGCAAGCATGGGTATTTTCAGACGTTACGAGATCACGCTCAGCCATAGACAATATCCTGTGGTGGGGAATGGTCCCATAACGTCTGTTTGAGTCCCGCCAGATGTTCAACACAGTGAACCTCCAGCGGGAGTCAAAATACCCATGCTCTCGGCCCTTGTCCGGGGACCATGGCTGAAAGTGTGGTTAGCTGAACCATGGCCCAGAATCGGTGGCTGGTAACATGTTATCGGCGCTGATTCCGGGTCATGGCCCGGACCACAGGTCGGAATCAGACACAGCGGCCAGAATGGCCACTGCGCCCGCCTGTCTCCTGAAGGGCGGGCAGCCGGGGGAGTGGGGGGGTGGGGCTGCACGGCCACACGTTGCGCCGTGCATCCCCCCCCCC
>QEPC01012523.1:555817-607684 GCA_003113815.1 Sphenodon punctatus
CCCCCCCTTTACCTACAGCCCCCACCCTACCACCCTAGCCCTGAAAATAAACAGAAGCCCACACAGAAAACCATACAATAACTCCCCTGCCACCCCCTGCAGCCCCCCAAAGTGCCCCCAAAAGTGCCGCGAGCCTGCGGCCGCAGCCTGCGGCTCAGCCGCTGTCCCTGGGGCTTTATGAAGCAATAGCTGCCAACAACAGGATGACAACCCCCACACTGGGCCAGGATGGGGCCTGAAAACAGATGATCCCACCTGCTTCCTCCTCTTATAGCCCAACTGGATGGCTGCTGGAACCAGATCGTGGGCCGGCTTCCTTATGGGTGAACATTACTGGCCCAGCTGCTACCCCCACAAGGGTATGAACCAGGCCCACATCTGGCAGGCCAGGAACAAACATACCACAGTGATTCTGGCCCATCCAGGCCAAAGCGGGACCAACTGGGCTAGTGTTATGTTAGTTAACACCCTTTTGTTTTCAGACTCCTCTCTGTTTTTGGTGCCTTGATGGATCTGTGAGGGAAGGTAACCATCTTTAAATAGGCATTCTTGATTATGTTTTGCATGTTCAGGAGTCAGACATAGGGTGTTTTCAGACGTGACGGGGTGGCTTCGCCCTGTCCCCAAAACAACCCAGAGATTCCCTGCCGGGATCATCCAGGCATGGAAAACAGACGTGCTAGGGATCCCGGTGGGAATCAGGGAGGGGGCGGGGCCATGCAGCACAATGTGCGGCCATGCGGCCCCGCCCCCTCCACACTCCCTCGTCACCCACTCTCTGGGGAGATGGGTCGGCAGCGAGGCCAATGCCACCACAGCATCTGGCTGAGTTTACCCTGGCCCGAAATCCTGCCGGGGATTCCGGGCTGTGATAGCTGACCAGACGTTACTTTTTATTGATGCCCGCCTGGAATCACTTTCACCACGCTTCAGCGGATTCTCGCGCCAGGAGCCCAGGAAGCGTGATTGAAATTGACCCCATGTGGGTATTCAGTGTGGCGAACATCTGGCGGCCACTGAACAGACATGCAGGGCACAGTGACCACAGGTGGGTATTCACTGTGGTTCACTGTGATCTCGTCACGTCTGAAAATACCCATAGTTCTCCACATATCAAAGTCAATGGCAAACATCCAGTGACTGTAATGCTGGAGGACTGGCCTGTCAGTTTAACTCATATTGTGCTCTCCTTTGAGCTTCCAAAGCCAGGGAGAGAAGCAAGCAATGGAGCTTTATTCACTGTGACACAGCAGGAGGCCACTGGGGAGCTGCTGAGCATATGTAGCAAGAAAAAGAAAGTAGGCTCTTTCCCCAGAGTTGCTGCTAGGGCTACATAAGATGCAGTGACATATAAATAAAGCGCTGATATGATATCAGGGTGGTTGCCTTGCAAAGGTGAGCACTGGGCAGGCACAGGCTTTTTGTCATGTATGTGTGTGAGAGAGAGAGAGAGAGTGAGAGTGAATGTCTGGTTTCTTTCTTGTGGGTGGTGGTGTTATGTCTACTGGGCTGGCTTTTTTATTATTATTATTTCTGCCCACAGTTGCACATTAGTTGGATTTCCTTTTTGAGTGATTCTCCCACTTTTGCTAGCCTGCTTTTCTCGGCACTGCTTGGTTGGCATAATGATTTTAAAGTGGGTGCATTATGTGGACTATGCTGTGTGTACTGCTGACTTTTTTTTGGCTTTCAGAATGCAGTTGCACTGTTTCGATTTGTCTTGTATGATTGTCTCACTCTTGCTAGCCTGCTTTTCTGGGCATTGCTTTGCATGATTTTAAAGTGGGTACACTTTAAAATAATTAAAATAAAGAGTTCCAAGTAGGGGTGGGACACCGGGGAGAATATCGAATACCGGATGTACCAGTATTGGATCTCCCAGGTACCAGATTTACCAGTATCGGCATACCGGATTTTTAACATTGGCAGCAGTACCGGATTTTTTACATTGCGGCTATTGGCTTCAATGACCGCAATGTAAAAAATCTGGTACCATGGCGAATGTTAAAAATCCAGTATGCCGGTACAGGTAAATATCGGATTTATCGGAATAAGCTGATACACCCAAATACCAGCAATATCGGATCTCAGAAGAACTGAAATTCCCACCCCTAGTTCCAAGTTCCAGGAAAGTCCAAGGTCCAGAGTTCCAAGTTCCGAATTCTGGGTCCTCAGACAAAGTTCCAAAGTTCGGCCGGGTACCCGGACTGGGTACTTTGACTTCAGCACTCCATCTAAGTACTCGGATGGTCTGTTCAGTGCAGCCCTGATAGATAGATGCTCAGACAATGCACATTCAAGTCATAATCTAAGATAAATTTATTTTCCAAATAAAGAATCCTCTGAGGCAACAGTCTACATCAAGGATCATACGTAGTGCGTGAATTACAGGAGACAGACTACTAGTATAAACAGCCACTTAATTATGTCCGTCTTGTAAACAGAAATCATCCTCTTTCATTCACCTGAACATATTTCCTTATATTCAATATAAAATTTACTGCTATTTCTACATTTTCTTTGGCCTTTTGTGAGCAAATTTGGTTGTTGGAATTATGCCAGATTTCCAATGAACCTAAGTGGCTTAGACACTCCTAAGTCTAATTGAGAGTTGATGACAATTCCGTACCTAAGTCACTTCAAAAAATGGGGTTCTAATTCAGTATCAGCTATATCTGCTCCCTTCATGACAGGTGGAGGAACTAGAGTTGCATCAATGATTCAGTCTTACATTGGTCATTGAACATACATTAGATGAGAAAACAGCTTCCTCTTATTGCTAACTTGGCCCAGATTTAAAGCAGCTAGCTAAAACAGGTTATAATGCTATAGAGTAAAGTTTTAAATCCTGAAGTTACTTAGTCCACAAGGTAATCCCATTTACTACAATAGGACTGCTCATTAGCATAAGTGGTTTCATGTTTGTTTAGCTTCTGGAGCTGCCCAGTTGCCAGTTTACTCATAGTTGAAGTTCCAAATAATTTCCATTGGATGTGTCCATGTTCAGTAATCAGAGTTAACGTTACATGCTTAGTATTACAGTCACACAATAAAAACATAGGGGCAGGGTGGTGGGGGCTACAGTTTTCTGCAAATCTGCACTATTCTTATGATTACAGGATGTAGGAAGGTGAGAGGAAGACTTAAGGGTTTGAAGGACTGGTTTTATTGATTTTAGAATTCATGACACAAGTTCCCTCGAAGAGCAGAAACAATTGGTTTCCTAGATGCTTCTTTTTGTTTTTCATCTTGGAAAGGATGTAGAACCAAAGAGAATGAACACCATCTGGAAACAAAGAAGTCAAATCACTCAGTGTTATGAAACAGTTTGTATTTTTTCTGTGTTCACTGATTAGATTAAAGTCAATCTTTCTATTATATGAATGGTTCCCCAGATGATGGTACTGTAAGTTTCCTTTTCATTAACAATGTCTGTTCATCATGATAACGACTCCATTGCTCTAACCTGTGGGATTAATAACAGGTGCTTGAAGCACCGACTATTTTTAGCTCTGATACTAATCATAAACATCAACTTGTTTTTTTCAGAGTATTCCTCTATTATCTCTAACTATCCTCTAAGGTGCCAGCAATGGTACCAGTCCTGCAGACACGTAACACATGTGACACATAGTGTTTACAGCACTAGGGACTGAATTCATGCTGCTTTTAGAGATTCTAATAAAATGTAAAATGTTGTAAGAATCAGTGGCTGTTTATTGCCAATGTGACCTTTTTATCATATCCTATTATAAATAAATTTTGATGCTGTTGTTCTTACTTCTAATTAGAATAGGTACCTGGAGAAACCAAAATATAATGCAATTATACTGTTTTTATTAAGCAATCCTAGGTTTATTTTATACATTAGAATGTCAACAAAAAACATTTGTGTCATTAAATGTAAGTTTGTGCATTGTTATAATTCCATGCTGTCTTTCTCCTGGTTTGAAAACGAAAAACAAGAGTGATAATTTTGCATAAGATGAAACAAATATTCAATGTACATTTGTTTTGCATAATTTGGGAATTCATATCCATTTTAACAAAGCAAACATGGTGCGGTATTTGCTTGCCACTCAGACTGCCATTCTGAATCTGCATATAGTCAGTTACTCCATGCATTTGGTTACTTAATTTGTTCATTATTTGGTACTTTGTTCACCACAATGGTGCTAATGAGCACTGATGTGAATATGGAGTTGAATACCAAAATACTAAATCAAATACAGGCATTTGTAGATGAGATGCTACTTAAGCGGAAGGGCAGTAAATTCCAGAAATTACCTGCATGTGTAAAATACTATCCAGTGAGTCTCACAGAAATTTTTACCTGTTGATGCACACCCTAGGTATCAAGGTTTTCGGAATGTGCATTTTTGAAAACTCCCACATTGCTCATCATGCATGGGTATGTTCAGACATTACGAGATCACGCTCAACCACAGTGAACCAATCCCACGGCGGGGCCAAAGCACCCTGAACATCTGTTCGGTGGCTGCCAGATGTTCACCACAGTCAATACCCACATGGGGTCAAAATCAACCATGCTTCCGTACCTCCAGCCTGGACAATCTCCGAAAGTGTGGTCAAAGAGATTCCCACCAGGAAACCAAAAAAAAAGTAACGTCTGGATGGCAATCACCGGCCGGAATCAAACAAAATGATTCCCAGCTGGGGACAAAGTATGCAGCATCGCTGCCAGGCAACCAGCAACAACACAGGCCACAGAGGGAGATTTAAAGGGCACACAGCAGCAGGGTGACATGGCGGGATGGAGCGAGGCGGGAGGCAGAGGCGAGGGCAAGAGAGTGAGGCAGGAGGAGGAGGTGCAGGCGGGGGAGGAGGTGGTCGTGCTGCACATGCAGGAGGTGGAGGGGTAGCAGCAGCAGCAGCAGCAACAGCCGGGACAGGCAGCCCCAGGGACATCCACCGGACCGGGGAAGGAGGCACCCCGGAAACGGTTAAGTGGAACGAAGGGGAGCGGACCCGGTACCACAGGGGCACCAAGGGGGCAGTGGAGTGGTTGGGTGGCTGGTTGGCAGGTGGGGTGGAAGGGGCAGGGACCAGGGCAGAACAGCACCTGAACACCCAACACCCCCACACCCCCGCTTCTGTTCCACAGACATCCAAACGGGCCCAGGAGCTGGAGCCCCCGGAGGACACAGGCCCTGCTCAGGCAGAGGAGGAGGAGCAGGAGCAGGAGTAGGAGGTAGTCGAGGTAGGAGGATGAGGAACCAGAGGGGAGAAGGGGGAGAAGTCCCTACCACCAAGGGGGCCAGTGGCTCTGGGAGACCCTGGACTTCATCCGCATCTGGGGGACCCTGGAGCATCAGCTGGAGCTAGTGCTCAATCAGAGGAATGAGCACATGTTCCGGGAGATAGTGCGGGAAATGGAGGAGGCGGGACATCACCAGACAGTAGCACAGTGCCTCTCCAAGGCCAAAGAGCTGAAGAGGGGGTACAAGGCCATCAGGGACAAAAACCAGTGGTCTGGAAACGGACTCCAGACTGCCCCTTCTACGATGCCCTGGACCATATCCTTCATATGAAGGGATCAATAGTTTCCCCACACCTTGTGGGGAGTGCTGTGGTCCAAGGCAGGGAACGGGCTGAGGTACCCCCTCCCCTTGCTGCCCCACAAGAAGGCACCCACTACAGGGCCCCAGACCCACAGCAGGAACGCCCCAGGACCTCGAGGACTATCACCCCCCTGGACAGCAGCCTGGAGAGCCCCCACCCCCTGTCCAGACAGCCAGACTCCAAGGCCAGCACCCTCATCAGCCTCAGTCAGTGGTCGCAGGGGGAGCACAGCAACATGGAGGGGCTGGCTTCAGAGGGATCAGAGACAGACATCAAGGGTAAGCAAGCACACGGGATGGGGGGATGGACCCGGGGTGAAGGGGGAGGGTTGTTGGGGACGACCTGGACAGGGGGAAGGCCCCACCCATCCCTGCCAGCCCACGACACAGGGTCGGGGGGTCACCCGGACACCCTGGAAGCCCTCCACCAACCACCCCCATACCCCACAGGGCACGGAACTCCCCGGCACCAGAGGCACATGACTGAGGAGGCCGGTGCACAGCAGCCCAGGCAGCAACCGAAGGACCCAGGTGAGGCGCACATGCAGGGTGGGGGGTCCCCCGGGGATGCCAGGTGGAGGACCAGGGACATGCAAGGTGGGATGAGGAGCCTGGAGGCGTGGGAAGGGGGGTGGGTGCCAAGGGGAGCGGGTGCCCAGGGTGGCAAACAACTAACCACTATGTATCTACAGGACAGTTGGAGGGGCCACAGCAACCTGGGCTCATGCTCCCAGTCCAGTGGATGTGGGAACACTGGGCACGGGTACGGCACCGGAGGGAGGCCCAGGTGGAGGACATTGTCCGGACCACCAAAGAACAGGGGGAGAGGATGATTGCGGCCGTGGACCTCAGTGAGATGGCCATAGAGTGACCCTGGAGCGGGCAGAGGCAAGGGACCAGAGGCTCCAAGCAGAGGTGTGCCTGGAGCGGAGGCGGGGGTACCGGGAACAGAGCAGGCAGGTAGAGGCATTTGGGTGGATGGAACAGGCCATCGAGGGGATGGTGTGGGAGCATTCAGCCAAGATGGACAGGTCCCATGACATTGGGACCTCCCTGCTCCTGCACGCAGGAACTATGTGCGCCTATGTCATGACAGCCACCCTGCCAGGCAGTAGTAGTAGTAGTAGTAGTAGTAGTATAAGTTTATTTGTTTAGCCGAGGCCATAACAAAAATAAAATCCAACATATCAAATCCTACTAAGCTAAAGATACCATGGCTAAAAAAATAAAATTTACTAAAAGAAACAAACAACCTACGTATATATTTAAAAACTCTAAAATAACAGTAAAAGGAATAAACCTTCCAACACTAGACCAAACCCCAACATAAAGGGACAAACATACCGGAGAGGAAATTGGCATGACATGAAAATACGGACCACAAACCTTTAAAAAGGTATCAGACGAAGCTAGGTCCCAACCCACCTTAATGAATAACTAAATAAATATTGAACAAAGTTATACAGTATCACCCCAGCCGACATGTCAATAATATAAGATAAAATAGGACAATATACCTCACTCCCATTTCAATGTATCTCCAATTGAACTGCCAGCTTTGCTAAGCAATGAATTTTACCTCTGAAGAACGTGATAGCAAACATAGTTGGAACAAGCAAACCGGGGGAAGATGTAATTGGCTAATGATCCAAGGTGGCAGATATAATTCATGCCAATAGGCCGTCAGGGGGCAGAAAAACAGCAAATGAGGTAAATCCCCTATACGGCCTAAATTACACGGGCAAAGCCTCTCCCAATAAGGTGTGCCCCTTCTTTGACCCTCAAGTACCGCAGTGGGCAATAGATCAAAACGAAGGAGGGTCAAAGCCCTACACAGACTAGGAACCTCCAATAATTCCAGATAATACTCACAGGCGGAATCAGTCTTAAAACATCGATAGAATGGGGCACACTTTAGCTCTTGGATGTCCCCCAAATCCAGTTGGACAGTCTGGTCCCGAAGTTGTTTTTTAATTATCCGAGCTCTCTTTGTAATGGGGATCCCCCTTAGAAATGGGAGCGAGAGACCTAATTCCTGCAGTTTCCCAGAAACTCTGCCCCACCATAGGCTTGCGGAAGCCCATGAACAGGACTCCTCCCAGCAAAGGCGGGGCAGCCGATCCTCCTCCATTGTCATAACCCTGAGCAAATAGCTCAGGGGGCGGAAAAATAACTCAACACCTGGGGTAGAGATCCCGTCTCCAGGCGAAGCAAACATACCGGGGAGGAAAAAGGAACCCCCAATAGGGCCCTAAGCAAAAAGTTTTGGAGTAATTCAAAGTTACCAATACTATAAAGGGCCCATAACTCAGCCCCAAACATGGTATCCAATTTGAATTTTAAATTAAATAGCTTCAAAGCCGAGGGAAAAAACCTCCCCCCGTGAATCCTCCAAAAACGTAAAAGGCCCCCAATGGCTTGTTTTAATTTGAGGCATGCTGACCTAATATGCAGACACCAGGATAGCTGGTATAGTACTCTATAATCAGCCCCAGATGCCTATATAACAGGACCTGCTCTAACTGTTCCCTCCCAAAAAAAACAATCATGAGACTTAACCTGATGCACCACCACCACAACCTTAGATTTCGCCGGGTTAACCGTCAGATGGGAGTCCCTGCAGAACTGATTTACCACCCTTAACATCCGATCCATTCCCAATACAGAGGGCAAAAGCAGGACCATGTCGTCCGCGTAGAGCAAGATGGGGACCGAACGTCCACCTACTCGTGCCGGGATAAAAAAATCATTCTTTAGTAAGGCCACTATCCCATTGATAAAAAAATTGAAAAGAAAAGGGGCCAGGACACAGCCCTGCTTAACCCCATTTGTCACTGGGACCAAATTGGACACTCAACCACTCCCCCCTAGCCTAACCCTCAAAAAAGTAAGAGAATACAATGCATGAACCAAATAGATCAGCCGCTGGTCCATGTTTGTACTATATAATCGTGACCACAAAATATCCCTGTTCACCAGGTCAAAGACTGATCGGAGATCTAAAAAAGTCATAACCAGATGGCCCCACCGGATTGACACATATCTTTCCATTAGATGCCATAAGGTAAAGGAGTGATCAACCGTCGAGCGGCCAGCCCTAAACCGGGCCTGTTCCTCCGGAAAGAAATTCGCCTCCGTGGCCCAGTCTTCAAGCCTGGTTAACAAAAACCTAGCATAAACCTTCACCACGACACACAATAAACTGATAGGTCGGTAATTCTGCGGGAGATTCCTATCCCCTTGCTTGTATATGGGAATAATTATACTAATATTCCAACCCACAGGAATCACCCTGCAATTATTAATAAATGTAATGCTGCTAGAATAGGAACCCACCAGTCCATATTGTGTTGAAACAAGTCGACTGGGATCCCATCAATCCCCGGGGCGTGCCTAGCCTTAAACCGCGCTAATAACGCGCAAATCTCTTCCTGATCCACGGGGGGGCAAAGAGGGAGAGTGTCAAGCGCTTCCCACCTGAGAATGGTGGTATCGGGCATAGAAAAAAAAAACTTAAAATGAGTTTGCCACACCCCACCAGGCACCCTGCCTGCCCAGGGCCCTGTGTCGGGCCCCTCGGCACCCCCCCCCACCTCCCCAACCACCCCAGATGCCTCCATGCCAGCAGGGGCCCCGCATCCACCTTCTGGTCCCTATAGGCCTCAGGACGGAGCAGCCGCCCAGGGGTCCCCCTTGGATCCCAGGTCATCCCGCCCACCACTGCCTGCCCCTCTGGACACCAAGGCATCCCAGGACACTGTTGGGGACACGGACAGCGGGGAGGAGGGCAGCTCCCATAGCTCTGTGCTGCCCACAGGGTACGTGAGGGGGCGCCCCAGGAAATGTGGGAGCCAGGGGGGCCAGGCGGAAGGGGGAGGGTGGTCTGAACTGGGGGCGGTGGTGGTGGTGGTGACGGTGGGCACGGGTAAGCGGGTGATATAATACACACACGGATGACACAGTCTACTCCTGTGGTCCGTTCAGTGGCCCAGAGGTGGGGGCGGTGGACCATGCCCATATACAGGCTCGCCCGGGGACTCCAACAGGCCCTCAGGGGGGTGGGCCAGGGGGTGGGCGCCCTCACGTCTGGACCTCCCGGCTGATGTGCCTGGCTACGGCGACATGGATGCATTTGGTGTAACGGTATTCCCTCGGATGTTCCACGTTCACGTACAGAGGCACATTGCCGGGAGGGCGGATAGGTATGGGGTATTCAAGGTCAGCCCCATCGGTCTCGCACACGTTGTGCAGCACATAGCAGGCACCGATCACCAAGGCAGAGGTTTCCACGATGTAGTCTAGCCAGCCGGGAGGCTCCTCCTGCGCTGCTTGAGGTCCTCAAATGCCCGCTCGACCACAGTCCTGCTGGCACACAGGCGGGTATTGTAGAACACCTCCTCCGGGGTCTGGCCGACCAGGTATACCTTCATCAGCCACCGGGTGAGGGGGTAGACCTCCCAGGATGTAAAGGGGCATCAGAACCCCCTCGATCCGGGCCATCCCCATGTCTGCAAAGTTCCCCCCCGGTACATCTGGGCATAAAAGGGTGAGATGGTCATGATCTGGGCATCGTGACTGCGCCTGGTGTTGCCCGTGAAGATGTCTATGAACCTCGCCTGGTGGTCCACGACCGCCTGCAGCTGCAGGGAGTGATACCCATGCCTGTTGACATACTCCACGGCCTCCCCCACAGAGGGGTGGAGGATCCTGATGTAGGTGCCGTCCATGGCACCCATGCAGTTGAGGAACCTGCCAGCCATGAATCCAGCCATCATGGGCCCCTGATCCACCAGCTGGATCGCCCTGTCCAGGAGTACGCCCTCCATAGCCTCACAGACATCCTGGCGGATACAGGCCACGGTGCTCACCCCGACACCGAAGTGCTGCGAGACGGACCCGCAAGAGTCGGGCGTTGACAGGACCAAGACCCCAATGGCCATCCGCTGGACCATGGGGATAGGGTTCCTCATGGGGGTGTGCTGTCGCTCCAGACAGGGCATGAGAAGCTCTGAGAGCCGCTTGTCCATCTGGAAGTGTGCCTTCCAGACTGCCTCGTCCGACTGAGCAAGCGCCCAGGACCACCATCCCTGGGTCCGCTCTGTGACCCACTGCGACCGTGCAATGAGCATAGTGAGCAGGGCGGTCCGGCACATGGTCTCACTCCTCCATTGGAGGCACCCGGCCGCCTCGCGGATCGCCACAGGCCTGGTCCGGCTGTGGCTCATGGCCTGTAAGTCTGCCCCAGACACCCGCTGTGCCCTGATCCAGGTCAGGGAGCACCTGCAGGACTGGTGAGCCCTGCAGGCCCCTGCAGCACTACAGGCCGTGTTAACCCACAGGCGGGCGTCCAGGTGCACCTCAGCAGTCTGGATGTGCAGCTGATTGGTGTGGGCATGGTACCACTTGGCACAGAGCGCAAGCAGCATCCCGCATGCACCCAAACTGTCCCGCTCCATGGTGAGCTGAGTCCCGGGAGGCTGCCGGCAGCCCTGATATAGGATGGGACAGGAATCCCCCCCATCTGCCTGTGCCAGCTCCTGCAGGGCGGTCGGCCCTGGGAGGTGGGTGCATGGTATTGAACGCACCTGCTGTCCCTGGCACAGGACGGCGTGTACACGGGCATGCAGGCTGTAGCTGCATGTCTCCTGTAATCACCTCCCACCACTCCCTGTTGGCAACATCATGTCCTTGCCGGCCTGATTAGGGTGTCAGTTGTCTGTGTGCTTGGTTCCTGCAGCTGTGCTGGGTCCACATCCCATGCCTCACTCTGTTGCCATACAATGTTGCGGCCTGTGGCTTTCTTGGCCGGCCTTGATGCCCCCCTGAGTCCCCTCCCATCCCTGGAGGGAATGTGACCCCCCCCTGTCCATGGTGTTATTCCCCCTGGCGTGCTGGACTATGGTTGGCTGTGCTTCCACCAGGCTTCCAGCCCCCATGGAGCCCCCCATCCGTGATCCTTCCATGAGACCATGACCCTGTGTGACCTGTGGCATACCCCGGTGGTGCAATTGATGCTGAGCTCCCTGGACAGCCTGTCAGGTGCTTATACAAGCCTGAGCTCTGGCCTTCATTACTTCGACTATGAGGCGAGTGCCCGGGACTACCGGCTGCATGCTGAGACGCTGGGGCTGATTCCCTTTCCCGATGGGCACATCCCAGAGATGAGGTGCTCGCATGTGGCCTGGATCCACAACAGAGACCATGTCCGCCCTGTCTATGTGCAGCCTGCTCACCTACACAGTCTGTCTGGCGGAGGTGGGGCCCTGCCTTGGCCATGTCCTACTTTGGCTGCATTCACAGGGCTCGTGGGTACCAGCGCTCCTGTGGGGCAGTGTATCACCGGCTGTTGGAGCTGGGTCAGCTTCCGTGGGCCCCTGCTGCTGACTGATGTGTGTCTGAGCCCACCATGGTGGAGCTATCAGCACTGTCGAATGTGTGGTCCCATTCTGATGTGCAACAGGGTCTCTCCATGCAGGATCCCTTCGCGGCTTACTGCCTGATCTCCCACCACATGTCCATGCAGGGGTACCACTGGGGCATGTTTCATTGGCTCCACCTCATTCACTAGGTAGGGCACCCAGCCCCTGGGCCCTTCGTGGCCCCCAGCAGCTAGCTGTTAGTCCCCCTGTGCCTCCCGGACCCCTGTTCCTGGCCCCCGTACGGGCTCCCGGCTCCACCCTGCTGCCATAGCCTGCTGCCATAGCCTGCTGCCTGCTCCCTCCATGCTGTCCCGGCCGTGCTGCTGCGCTTCCTGTTTTGTGGGGTGTCGCTGGCCCTGCCTGTGGCTCCAGGCCCCCTCCGCCCCCCCATCTGCCTTTACCCCTGGTGTTCCCCTCCGTGGCTGCCATCTCCATTGTCCATCTCCAGTGCCCTGACCACTGCCTCCCCGGATCCCCGGGGTGCTGCTGACCATCCTCGTTCGCCTGTTTCTCCTTCTGTGCCCCGCCACCCTCCTGGGTGCCCATGTGATCTTGGACTGCTGGGGCCCCCAGACTGCCCCCCCAGCTTCCTCCCATGGGGTGGGGTGTGTGACTTTGGACCTGCTGCATTGCCCTGAACCTCCTGTCTCCCCTCCATCACCCCCTCACTGGCGCTTGGGTTCCGAGTGTGCCTCCAGGACTGTTCCCTGCCCGCTCCCTGTTCCGTGTGTGCTCCCGCTGTGCCTGTGCCTGGACTGCCTCCCCCCCCCATTACAGGACTTCCTGTGTTGCTGTGGGGGTGCCTGTGTGGGCTGTTCTGTATTGGGGCTTCTGGTTACTGTTGCCTGTGTCCCGCTGTGCCCCTGTGCCATTTCCCCTCCTCTTCCCTGTCCCTCGCCCCCCTCCCCCCCTTTTCCATTGTGCCTTGTGTGGTGTCTGTCCCACTGTGTCTCCCCCTCCTCCCTTTCCTGTCCGGGCATGTGTGTTGGTGCTGTGTGTTCCACTGTGCCCTCATTGTCTGTGTGCCTGTTGTGTGTGGTACCTGGGCGGCTCTTCTCCCTCTCCCCCCTCCCTTCCCATTTCCCTTGTGTGGGCATTCCCTTTTGGTTTCATTTGCCCTCAGGTGACCATGTCTGTGTCTCACCCCTGCCTAGCTCCTTCTGGATGTTTTGACCACGACTGGGGATTGGCGTCACATATGTTGCACCACCCCGAACCGTGATCTGGTGGCCTGATTCCCTGCTGTGGTCCCACTCCCATCACGTCTGTTTGGGGGCTTTATTTACCATGGGGGGTGGTTGTTCAGTTCACCACCGCTGGGAATCTACTGTGGTGACTCCAGAACGCGTAACATCTGAAATCACCCCATGTCTAAAAAATGCCCCGATTGTGATTCTTGTAATAGGTTCCCATACAGATGTGACATTGCAATCCTGTGATCCCCAGGACCACCTTCTTTGTTGTGGGAGAGGAATGATCACAGGAGATTAGAAAACCCTGAGATTTTCATGCATGTGTAAAAATGCCCTTAGCTACCAAAGTCCTGAAAACAAACTAACCAAATAAATGAACAATAAACAAATGAATAAACAAATATGCAAATTTTGCAACAGCAAAAAAGCTGAACTTGGATATTTATTAATGTAAATGAGGATGCAAATTATCTTTGCAAATATGAAGAGACATTCATTTCACAACTCTTACATTCCTTTTACACTACCTGTATCTTTCTTTCAGTCCTCAAAAGTAATAGCCATAGAGTGACTGTTGTACTCCCTAGTCAATAAAATGGATACTATTTCAAGGGGCTTGTCAGCAAGGACCAATTTTGTGCATCATTAATACAAGTGAGGGGGTGGTGTGACAGTAGCTGTTGGGGCCCTATGATCTGCAGGCATTTATAATATTGGATCCAGGACAGAGTGCCAGCAAGGCAGTTTAAGTTCAGAAACAAGTGCCAGGGGAGGAGGAATCCATACACATAGTGAAGCAGCCAGTCAAAAGTTCAAATTCTGGGTGACCAGTTCAAACAAATAAGACCGGAACAGAGGGCTAAGAATGAGATACATGACTAGAGTAGAGACTGGACAAGAGGCTGGAAACAGGACAATTCATTTTCTTTATTTTATAGGGATGGGCAAACACGGTTCGGAAGTTCGGAGTTCAGACCGAACTCGACCAGTTCGGTCGACCAAAACGAACTTCCGAACCGAACTTGATTTTTGAACCGAACCGAACTGAATTTCTGAACTCAGTTCTCTTTGCCCATCCCTATAAGATAATTTTCCATTTAGTTCAATGGGGTTTGAATTTCCGAACTCTATTCGGAAGTTCGGAGTTCAGACCGAACTCAAATAGTTCAGTCGACCGAACAGAACTTCCGAACAGAACTCCATTTTCAAGCCAAACCGAACAAAATTTCCGAACTCGGTTCTGTTCACCTATCCCTATTATTTTAATTACTAAAATGAATGAAGCTTCATTTGTTTTAGTAATTATAATACAAAAACAGATGACAAAGGTAATGAAAATGGATGAGAACTAACAGAAAAGCGTCTGTTTTCAAAAATAGAAAAACTGTTTTCAAAAATAGAAAACTGTGCATGCACAAATTGGACTCTGGGGCTGTTCAGCACATGCATTCCCTTTCCCAAAATGACACCAAGTGTTTCAGCATGAAATCTTCCTCTCAGCTCCCCATTGCTCCCTAAAGGAGAGGGAGTTCAAAGTAAACTTGAAGCTCATAATGGAATTCCCAGTGTTAGGGAAAAGGGAACTTAACCATTAGGGAGCTTAGTTGCGCCCTATATTTGCCCTGTTCTTCCCCAATGGCACATACAGAATGGTTCGCTGGCCATTTTACACATGTGTAGTGATTATAAATATTTAATAAAATAAAATAAAATAAAAAACACACAAAAAAAGAAAATGGTAGGGATCATTTACACACACACACACCACAAAATAGAAGGGGTTTTCGTAAACAAAATGGAATGATGTGCCTGCTGCACACTCCTACAAGGCAAGAACAGGATCTGGAACAAAGGATGAAACAGGGCTGGATCAAGGCAGAGAAAAGGGCTAGAATAAAGGTTACAAACCAGGATTGGATTAAGACAGGAACTAGAGCAAGAATATAAACTGGAAAGAGGATGGATCAAGGCAGAAAGTGAGATATCTTGTGTCACACAGCCTCCTATAGGAACTGTGGATGGTTTTAGAAAAGGGCTGCGGCAAGTTCAGGACCAGTGGAGTTATGGCTTCAGCAGGAAGTAAAGGACCTGAAGGAACACAAGGAGGCCACAGTTCGAGTGCTCTGGTGGGACTTCTGGCTTTAGTCCTGGATCCTCACAAAATTAAGCAACTCCTTCTCTATTACCCAGAATTCTACCTTCTCTACCATCCTAAATTTGCCCTGTTGCTCCCCTTCCCCCACATGACTCTTAAGTTCAACTGACCATATCTTACGTAGCTCAGAGCAGCTGAGCTGAAAAAGTTTCTAAAATGGAGCTAGCTTGCCCAATTCTGGAAGATGACTTTAAATTGATGACTGCAGTGCCAGTCAGAATTTATGTTACAGAACTGAGTAGAGCAACTGCCATTCCAGAAATGTCCCTTGGTTTAGCCAGAATGGAGTTAAGAGTCTGGGAACTGTGCCCCTATGTTTTGGCACCCTTTCAGTGTTCCCTTATCAACCTGAGAAACATTGGCCTAAACACTAGAGGTGTGCACCAGGGACGGACCTCTGTCATTTTCGTTTTCAAAAATATCAAACTTTTGGTTTAGTTTTTGCTTTCAATTTCCATTGGTTTAAATGGAAAACACATTTTTGGCTGCAACATTTTTATTAGGAAGAATCTGGGGAGAATTGTACATTAGGTGTACCACATTCCAGATTGATTGGATAAAGGAATAAGATTTTATAAACAGTTGAAAGATGTTATTTTGCAAAATTCTGCATACACATTCCTAGCTGTGCTTTCTTTGTCTTCCACCTAATGTGACTGAAACTTGGCAAGGTTATACCCTTCTCCATGTTTACTATATATGCCAACTTTCAGAAGGATTGGATAAAGGTGGTATATGCAATATTAACCTATAAATGACATGTATGTCTGACTGTAACTTCGTTGTAGTCCAACAACTGTACATGAAATTTGGCAGGGCTGTATCTCACACTTTCAGGATCATCTCTGCCAAATATCACAGAAAGCTGTGATAAAGGGTTCCAACTGTATATGCCTGCACAGCATGTGCAGAGAATCAGCCTATGCCAGGAATTCTCTCACGTGTCACTGTGGTGTAAGTTCGGTTTGTGATGCCAACTGGCCAGCAGAAATGTCAATCAAATATCATCATTCTGCGCTGTGACCATCCCATCTTCTCTCCCCCACTTGTTATTGGGAAGTTGGAAGCATCTGTTTAGGAAAGAACCAATAAAGATTCTCTTATGTCCTCTGCCACAGTGCTGCACGATGTGATTATGATTATAATTGGCCAGCCTGGATGTGTAAACTATGTCTCCTGATTGCTGGGATGCTATCCCCAAAGTCCCAGTTATGTTCCTTCTATACCTGCCTGAGGGCCACCCCCTATGCCTACCTCGAAGACACCATCGATTGGTTCTGTAAAGGTGGAAGCATGCAGTAATTGGCCAGTGAATGTGACTGTCAGTCTGTTGGGTTTCTCCTCCTCCTCCCTCCTCCTGCCATCCAGGTGCCTGCTTCTGGATAGCACTGCATGTGCTGCTATTTATCTGAATAATGGTCACAACTTCATTTGCTTATAAAATTAGGTCTCTTTATCACAGGTATTTTCAGACATTACGAGATCACGCTCAACCACAGAAAATCCCCCGTGGTGGGGAATGGTCCCGTAATGTCTGTTTGATGCCCACCAGATGTTCACCACAGTGAACCTCCGGCAGGAATCAAAATAACCACGCGTTCGAGGATGGTCCGGGGACCATCTCCGAAAGCATGGTCAAAGTGATTCCTTCCGGGGGTGAACACCCGGTGGGAATCACTTCCGCCCCCCAACAGACATGACGTTACCACGCTCAACCACGAGGGGATTCACCATGGTTGAGCATGGTAACGTCTCATCTGGCCTCTGACCACGGCCTGGAATCGGCGGTCATGCTCGCTGCCAATTCCAGGCCGTGGCCAAAACGCTGGGGGGCGGGTGGGCGCCGCGGCCACATTGGCCGCTGCATCCGCCGTCTCCCGGAGGGCAGGCAGCTTCGGGAGCATGGGGGCGGGGCTGTGCGGCCGCGAATTGCGCCGCACAACCTTCCCCCCCCCGATTTCCCGCTGCGATCGGCCGGCACGTCTGCTGGCCGTGACGGTTCGATTCCGGCGGGGAGTCACAAGGGTGATCTGTGATGAGGCCAAAGCCACCCCGTCATGACTGAAATCATCCACAGTGTCCTGTAATTTGGCATAGATGACAGGGAAGGTGTGAGCTACATTCCTCCCAAATGTCTTGTAAACAGGATGGCATATAAAAATGGTACAGCCAGAAATATATTTTCACATTCATAGCTTATAACATCAGGAACATTTATCCAAACTTTCTGAAATTTGGCGGGATTGGCACACTAGTGGAGGGACAGAATTTTTCAAGGTTTCATGAAAATTGAATGGAAGATAAAAAAAGGTGTAGCCAGGAATATGAATGGAATTTTTCTTAAAATCAAAACATTAAAGTGCTTCCAGAATCGGTATCCTTTAGTCAATCTTTTTAAAATTTAGTACACATAGCACCCTCCATTTGGGGATACAATCTCCAAACAAAGTTTCATCAGAATTAAATAAGAAACAAAAAAGTTATAGCCCGAAATACATATTTCTTTCAGTTTTTCCCCATTATTTCAAAACAAAATTTAATTTTCGTCTTTGTTTTTGTTATTATTTTTTGTTTTTGTTTGTACAATAATGTAAATGAAAATCACAATTTTTGTTATCATAATGACAAAAATGAAATGCACACCCCACTAGACACCATTACGATACAAATAATAAATGGTAATTTAAGACATAATCAGCTAGGAGGATATTTTACTATTTATCTTATTGTAGTCATTTGGGTGTGTGGGGGGATAGGGTTGTGGGGATGTGGTAGGAAGGGGAGGCTGGGAATTCCCTTATGAGCTTCATGTTTACTTTGATGTAATGAGTTAAAAGGGGTTGCTTTTTATCCAAGGAAAACTTGAAACTGTTCTATCAGGTCAGATAAAAATCCCTTGGTTTGATTTGTCTTTCAAGTATGAATCTCAACTATTATTATAAGTAACTTCATAAGACAGTCAATCATGTCTGTTTTATTTGCATGTACAGCATGGACCTTAAGCATGCTACCTTGAAATATTCCTTTGAGGCATGTTAATCAATGCTAAATTAAGGATAATTATGGTAATTAAATATTCTGAAAGGAAAAGGTGACTGTCCTGGTACTTAGCTTTAGCAGATCACACAAGTGCTTGTGCCACCAGCCTCCTCCAAAAGGCAACGAACTAACATTTTCTTCATTAATTTGGTAGTAATATGATGCCTTCCTAATACCTTCTGTTAAAATTTGCATTTTACATTAAAGGCAGAGTTTTTCTTAGCAGGGTCTAATGTTAGAGCTAAATAAAAGGCTCAACTACAGCTACACTGACAGTGTTGTTCTGTCTTTTTCTCATGGCTCATATTCAATTTATTCATCTCTCTGGCCATAAAATATTAAATAGCTACATTGTTATGCTTCCTGTGTGGTGTCCTTCAGATTAATCTTCAAGTAGTTTCAGCTGACTCAGGCATTAAGGAGATGATCTTGTACCAGGCATGTTTTTTCTCTGATCCTTTCCTCACTAAAACTGTACTTTCAATGGCCCTAAATGCAGCCCCCACCTCCTGCAGTGGCTGTACTGTCAAACTCATAGTTGCAGAAAGATTCTGTTTAACATTTTCTCTGGGCAGAGTAGCTCTGCTGCCGATGCTTTCTTATGATCCAATATTGAAAAAGCTGCTAAAAAATCCACACTTCAGCACTCAATATAACTGAGATCAATTTAGTAAGCACCAACATGGAAACAAATAGGCCCTTTATAGCTATTAATAAAAGAAGATAATTACTGGCATTAGTCACGGCATTTAATTTTGCCAAAGTAGGAGTTGGACAGTTTGCTTTCCTCAAGGTGATGATTTTCTGTGAGGCATTTTCAAGCTTCATAGCTCATGTTTTATAAATAGACAACCCTTACTTTGGAAAGAAAAAATGCATATTGAAAATGCTTCTGTTTTACAATGCACTACGTATGTATAAACAGAATTCTGGAGGAGAAAAAAATATGTTTAACAATTCAAAAGATGCACCACCTTATTGAGCTATGACTCTGGTGTATATATATATATATAATTTTATTTTCCAAAGGTAGTTTGCTAATTTTCCTGGGACATACTGATAGTTGCAAGAGATCATAAAAATCCAAGTACAAGAACCTAACAATACAATGGAAAAACAGCCTGATGAGTCAGTAGTACACATTTTATGTCAGGGAAATGTAAAGGCAGCCACATTCATTTTCATTTAAGTTCACTGTTCTCATTGGAACGATCATTGGAAAAAGATTACCATAATCACTGCAAATTCTTATCTCCTGATAAGGCCACAACACATTCACATGTGCATACTATCACTCTAAGGTGCTATTGCCAGTTTCAAAAGCAGAGATGTGCATTCAGTCGCTCTAAAGGGCCATCGTCAGCTTCAAAAGCATAGATTGAAAACAAACCAATGCTTCATCTGTGTAGAAACATTTAACATAGGAGAAGCACAGTGATGCAATGAGCACCGGAACAGATTTTCCATGTTACATTGGCCACATAGCTGGGGTCCCAAACCTGTCTTTGTGTGTTCATACTAAACTGGGGGACCTTGAAGGGGCTGTTGTTACTGCAGATTAGGGCTGAAACTTGCTCTCACAAACCTTGTTGAGAATGGTTTTCTTGACAAGTTTTTTGGGTTCGAGAATGAGATGAAAATCAGCCATTATTGACATTGGGCATTTGTACACACACCTTAAAGTTCCGTATTTTTCAATCTTCTGGGTTTAGAAGTCCACAAGTAAGTTCCAGATGCATTTTTCACACACACACTGCCCTGAGGCAGTTCCTGGATGCATTCTTCACACAAACACTGCTCTGATGCAGCCTAAAGTAGCCGCAGCTATAGACATGACAAGCTGCAATGGAAGCCAAGTGACCACAGCTGCCTTTTACACACAAAAGTTCTTGGAGAAGTTCTACACAGAAGTTCAAAGAGACGGATGTTTAAGATCTGGATGAGTGATTTAGACACAGAAAGTTCAGGATGTATCAGCAAACATGCAGGAGAAATGTGTAAAAACACTCATCGCTCTTGTGAGAATCTAAACAAAAGAATTTTAAAAAAAATTGCACATGTGTAAAATGGTCACTGTGACCTTTTCCATTGGGAGTGCCCCAAAATGCTGGTATTTCCTGTGGGTAGCTAAAATACTATCCGCTGAAGCTCTTCTCAGGACCAGTGTTCCTGAGGTCCCAAGATGGCTTATTTCTGTAGGTCCCTCTCTGACTCTCAACTCCAGGGTTGACTGTTTCCTAAGGGACTGTGTCCCCCTCCCCTTCTAGCATGAGGGAGGAGGGCCCTGAAAGAAGAGGATAAATTAGGGCTATGGATGGCATAACAATGCAGTCACTATGGGGGCTCTACATTTTATTTTCACCCTGGCCCATGTAAATTCTAAAGCTGGCTGTTATTATTATTATTATTATTATTATTATTATTATTGTTGTTGTTGTTGTTGTTATTGTTGTTATTATTATTATTATAATTTTAAAGGTATGGGAACCAACATGACTTACACCATTCTTTTAATTTGATGTACTTACCTTCCCATGTAACCTGGCTTGTTCTATGGCACATGAATCTGTTGGAACACATAGAAACCCCACTGAAGTCAGTTCTTATCTTTGCCCCCTGTTATGGTTTGCCCAGCCCTCTCACTCTTTCCACAAAACCTTATGAATTGTGGCTCCAAACGGGGTGGAAAAAGGAACATGGTCTACATATCTTCCACAGAAATCCAGTAACTTAGCATTCACAGCAGAACTACACCAAGATTACATGAGCCAAACTAGAGAAACATGTGTGAAGCAATCAATACAATACTTATGCTGATGTGTAACTATCTACTAACAATCTGAGTTCACAAATTCACATCTGTAGAGTTCATGCAAATGAAAAGGAAGAAAAATAGGAGATTCTTAACTGGGTAGAAACTAACATCTCTTTATGCATCAGTATCTATTCAGGACTGCTGAGTTCTGACTGGCTAAGATAGTTAATTTCAGTAGAGCACAAGCTATACCAAAGGGATTAGTAATAATTAGGCTGTTATTTTTAAGGGTTACCAAAATAAGCTTATCCGCGGCTGACAATTAAGCTTTATTTTTAGCACAAGCTTCTGATAACTGTGGTTTCAACTTGGACCTGCCAACAATAATTCAGATGATAAAGAGAGTATATATTTATCCTGGTCTTTTTTACAACAGTGTTTATCAATGGGACCTAATTTTTACTTCATTTTTTCTTTTATTTCACTTAATAAAGAACTAGCTTTTGTATAGGGATGGGCAAAGAGATATGGGTTCAGTCGTTCGGTTTGGCCCGGTTTGGTTCGCCCGTTTGGTTCGCCCGTTCAGTTTGGTCAGGTACGGCCGTTCGGTTTGGTCGTATTTGGTTCGATTTGGACGTACGGAAAAAGGCTCTCTGTGTGAGGAATGATGGCCCCAGACCCATGACGCTGGGTCCTGGGGCTTAGGTGGGAGGTACTAGGCATTGGCCACAGCCCTCCCTGCCAGTAACTTGGCCTCAGAACCCTGATGGCAGGTCCTGGGGCTGGAGTGGCTATTTCTTGATCCTTTGGAAAATCAGCTCTCTGTGCAAGGAATGATGGCCCCGGCCCATGATGGTGGGTCCTGGGACTAAGGTGGCAGCTTCTAGGTATTGGCCACAGCCCTCCCTGCCTGTAACTTGGCCCCAGAANGGTGGCAGCTTCTAGGTATTGGCCACAGCCCTCCCTGCCTGTAACTTGGCCCCAGAAACCTGACAGTGGGTCCTGGGGCTGGAGTGGCTGTTTCTTGATGCGGTTGAAAGACATCGCCTCTGTACGAGGAATGATGACCTCCCAGACCCATGATGGAGGGTCCTGGGGCTATGGTGGCAGTTTCTAGGTATTGGCCACAGCCTTCCCTGCCTGTAACTTGGCCCCAGAACCCTGGCATTGGGTTCTGGGCCTGGAGTGGCTGTTTCTTGATGCTTTGGAAAATCAGCTCTCTGTGCAAGGAATGATGGCCCCGGACCCATGATGGTGGGTCCTGGGGCTAAGGTTGTAGCTTCTAGGTATTGGCCACAGCCCTCCCTGCCGGTAACATAAGCCCCAGAACCCTGACGGTGGGTCCTGGGGCTGGAGTGGCTGTTTCTTGATTCAGTTGAAAGACATCGCCTCTGTGCAAGGAATTATGGCCCCAGACCCATGATGGTGGGTCCCGGGGCTAGAAGAGTGGCAGCTTCTGGATATTGGTCATAGCTCTCCCTGCCTGTAACATGGACCCAGAACCCTGACAGTATGTCCTGGGGCTGGAGTGGCTGTTTCTTGATGCAGTTGATCAATGGCTCTCAGTGAGTGGAATGACGGGCCTCAGAACCCGTGTCACAGACAGCATGGGTGGCATTGGCAATAGTAGCAGACATTGGATTGCCAGGGTGCAGAACCAATGGCACAGACAGCTGAGGGAGCATTGGCAGCAGACATTGGATTTCCCAGAGGCAGCACTGGTAGCTGTTTCAGACATTGGATTCCCTGGGCACAGGACCTTTGGCACGGAGAGCAGAGGCAGCATTGGCAGGAGCAGTAGTAGACATTGGGTTGCCCGGGCACAGAAACCATGGTACAGCAGAGACAGCAGCAGTATTGTTTGCCTGTACACAGCACCCATGGAGCCAGGATGGTTGGATTTGCTCCCATACAGCAGCAGACAGAAGCAGCAGGATTGTGTGGGCACATTTGGATTGGTCAGGGCAGAGCACCCATGGACCAGCAGACAGAAGTGTAGGGATTACCAGTGCACATCACCCACGGTTGCCAGGGTAGGCAGACAGACACTGTGTCATGAGAGGCAGGCAGACTGAGGCAGGCTTTGATCTAGGCCACCTGGGTGGACAGGTGGGCATCGTGGCATGAGAGACAGGCAAACTGAGACAGGATTTGGTGTAGACCACCTGGGCAGTTGGCTGCACTGGCAGGCAGCATGGCATGAGCAGAAGGCAGGCAGACTGAGGCAGGGTCCAAGCTTTGCAACCTGGGCAGGCGGGCAGACAGTGTGGTATGAGAGACAGTAGGGAAGGCGGGCTTGGGAAGGCTTTGAGCTAGACAACCTGGGTGGGCATATAGGCACCTTGGCATGGGAGGCAGGAAGGCAGACTGAGGCATACTTTGAGCTTGGTAGAAAGCTGGGTGGGCAGACAGGCAGCGTGGCATGAGAGGTAGTAGGGCAGGCAGGTTGGGACAATGGCAGCAGAGAATTCAGATAGGCTAGCAAAGACTGTGCAGTGTGAGAGAGCGAGAGCCAGTCAGTGTCACCTAAGCGGGCCGAGATCATGTAACTAGCCACAGGCTGGCTGGCAGGCTTACAGTTTGTTTCCCAATGCCACCCTGCATCATGAGGTCAGTCAGATAAGGCATCCAAGGCCATCTAGTATGAGAGAGAGAGAGAGAGAGAGAGAGAGAGAGAGAGAGAGTGAGAGAGAGAGAGAGAGAGGCAGGGCGGGTGCCAGGCATTGGGAGGGAGGGACAGCACCTCGGCAGCACAGAAGCAGTAGCCCTAGCCTAGATTGAGGAGGAGGAGGAGCCCTGTCCCAAAATTGCCCCTGGCATGGGATGGCATGTGCCACTACACCATTACTCCTTGTCCAGGGACAGTTTGGTGAATCCCAGCAGCGAAAGGTTCTCCTTCAGGAACAGCAACTGCTCCACCAACTTGGCCCCCAGTCTCAGGCCGTATGGGGAGTAAATGTCCCCCCACTATGGAGAACACCCTCTCGCTGGGGACACACTGGTTGGTGGGCAGGACAGGATACCCTTGACCATTTTCGACAGGGCCAGCCACACGTTGGCCTTGCTGACCCAGTAGGCCAAGGGATAGCTGCTGGGATCAATGCATGGCTCCTCCTCCAGGTAGGTCTCCACTGCTACTGAGGTGCCAACATACTCCCTCTGGTAGCTCTGGGTGGGCACCACCTGGCCCACTGCCCTAAGCCACGCTACTTGTCCTTTTGTGCCATGCTCCCCAGAGTGGACTGCACACAGGAGGAGCTGCTGGCACTAGTAGTGGTCCTGCTGCAGCTGCTCATCCTGCTCCTAGTGCAGCTGCTACTGCTAGGGCTGGGGGCAGGGATAGACCCAGATGGCTGGAAGGGGTCGCTGCTCCCACTCCCACCATCCCCAGGGGCATCCTGCTGCATGACCCGCTCTGCCTGCTGGACCTTCTGCACCAGCGTACCCTTCCAGAGGACATAGACTGCTGTCTCGCGTGCCATGCTGCCCTTGATCCTGAGGACCAGCATGGTTTCCAGGACATATTCCTCCCAGTGCAGAAGCTCATCAAAGCACGCACTCAGCCCCACCTTCAGCTTCCCTGCCAGGTTAAGCACCTCTTTGGAGAGCTTCCTGCCCAGAGGGCCACAATCCTGCCCCCCCCCGAGAATCTCATCCAGACTCCTCTTGAGACTATGGACAAGCGGGGTTACCTGGCTGAGGGTGGCGGTGGAGCTGCTCATGGTTTCCGTCAAGCCCAGAAACGGTCTGAGGATGAAGACCGTGTGAGCTAGAATCACCCATTTCTCCCTGTTGTACCCTGGAGGTGCCTCAATGTCTGTTTCCAGTTCCACCTGATGCAGGGCGGCTTTCTGCTCAAGGAGTCACTCGAGCATCAGGAAGGAGGAATTCCACCTGCTGGAGACATCCTGGATGAGTACGTGCACCAGGGACCCTTGCTCAGCCTGCTTCTCCTGGTGGAGCTCGTTGCCCTTCATGCTGCGGTTGAAGAACCCCGCCAGCTTCCTCCCCCATTCGACCAGGGAGCTAAGGGTGTCTGGCCCAATCCCTTTCTCCCCCAAGCCCAGAGTGCCCTTCACAACAATATTGAGGGTGTGTGTGGAGCAAGGGATGCTTGTAAAGCTCCCATCATGGACTACCTTTATGATATTGGCTGCATTGTCTGTGACCACACACCCTTGGTAAAGGCCGCACCTGGCGTGACCCACTCCTTCACCATGGTGGCCAAGGCTGCCTCGAGGTTCCTTGAAGTGTATGAATTGTCTATGACTTGTGCTTGAAGCAGGGTCCACCAATACCTTGCTTCAGGACCTCTCCTGCCACTGCCAAGCACTGCCTCTGGGTCCTGCCACCAGTGTGCAGTCACTGCCAGGTAGGCGTGCTGGGCATTCCTGGAGGACCACAGATCAGTGGTGAAGTGGACCGTGGCTCCCCCAGTCCCTACCAGCTGCTTCCTCACCTGCTCCTTCAAAGACTTGTACAGCTGTGGCACCACAGTCCGACTGAGGGTGGAGCGGGAAGGCAGCTTAAAGTAGGGGGCCAGAAAACCAATCAGCCGCTGGAAGCCCTTGTGCTCCACAATTGACAAGGGCTGGCCATCCAGGGCTATCATTTCTGTCAACAGGTGGTTGCTTTCTCTTGGAAGCCAGTGCCATGGTGCCCTGCTGATGGCCTTGACAGATCCCCCCACCCCAGCTCCTCCATGGTACACTGACAGTGGTGCTGGTGAGACTCCTGCTGCTGTTCTGCCCCCATACGGCTCCTGCTGCTAGAGACAGCAGCAGTTAGTGCAGGACGATGGCCCGCTGAAGGAACCAGGCGACTGGACGCTGCAGTCGACAATCTGCTGGCATCAACTTTCCCTGCCTTCCATCTGAGCAGCAGAGTACTGTGGCATGACTTCAAGTGCCTCGTGATTGGAGTTGTCCCAAGATTGGCGAGCACCTGCCCACGCTTCACCAGCTTATTGTACAACGTGCACTGCACCTCTCTAGGATCATCTGCCCGCACCTGCTTAAAATGATCCCAGACTGAGGATTTCCCCCCCCTCCTGTCTTCTTGCCCACCCCAGCTGATGCACTGCTGCCAGCGCTGCTGGGAGGGGGAGAACTTGGTGGCTCTGGTGACACAGTTATGGGAAGAGGCTCAGTCAGCACCTCAGCTCCAGACATTTCCTCTGCAGCACTAGTGTCTGCCTCTGACTCACTGTCTGTGATCACGGTGATGTCCCGTGAAGGGGAGTATTGGGACCCTGAGGCTAGATTACCCATGCCCACCTTGCTGCTGGCACTCTCCCTGTGCCCCCCTCTGTAGCTGCTGCTGCTACTGCTGCTGCTGCTACTCCTCTCCCTACTGACATTGCCCGGGGATCGGGCCCTACCTCTAGCTGCCGGGGTGGGATCCACCACCTCTGGACTGCTAGGGATCGCCTCAACAGTAGGGGACATTAGTGGCCCTGGAGGAACATTGGAAGCAGCACCAGCACCTGCTCCAGAACCACCAGGAGCAGAGACAGATGCGGCCTCAAGTCCTACAGGCCTTCCAGAGCCCTACGTAGCAGTGGAAGAGGGTACTGCCAGGAGGTGAAGCTGAGCCGCTGAAGTCTGTTGCCCTTACGCAGGCCTGCTGAGTTTGGGGGGTGGTGATGTGAACTGCCTCTGGCTACTGCTGCTGCCTGCTGCCACTCCCCTGGCACAGCCCCTCCCGACTCTGGCACGTGCCCCATTGCCTCCCCTATGGGCAGCAGACCGGCCTCGGCTTTCCTTCTCCATTTCTCCCCCCAAAATAATGTTTTTATATATTTATTTTATTTTATTTTATTTTATTTTTTTATTTCAATTTTTATATATATATAAAAACAGGGGAAAGGAAGGGAATCAGAGATGGATTATATGGGAGAGGGAAAGGATTCAATGGAGGGGGGAGGGAGGAAGGAAGATTGAACACAGGGAGGGATAAAAACAAAAAATAACAGATAAATCTAGCTAAGCTAAGCTAAATAAATGAGAATATGGAGGTAGATGGGTTGGATGGGTGAAATAGGGGGAGAATGGCAATGGATTAGTAATAGGAAGGAACAAAAACTGCTGGGAGAGAGGGAGCCTTCCGAAATGCCTGCAGTTCAGGAACAGTGACTAGCTCAGAAGGTGTTGGGAAGGGGGGAGGCAATCAGTTTTATTTCTTGCTGTGCCGCCTCACCGTAAGCCGCATTGGCTCAGTGCAGCCTAGCCCATGGCCCATTGCAGACTGCGAAGCCAGTGGTCTGAAGCAAAAAGGGATGGTGATTGGGCAGGCTGACTGCTACTCGAAGTCTCTCCACTCCTGGTGCCTGGAACTCTGCTCCTCAGTGGACTCCCCCTCCCTGCCACGTTTGGCCTTCCAGTGACACCATGTTTTAGCCACCCGAACTCACCCGAATGTGATCCGAACTGACCGAACTGTTCGGCCATTTCGGCATTCGGAATTGAGTTCGGTTCGGTCGGTTCATGTTCGGTTCGGGTTCGGTCATCCGAACATGCCGAGTTCAGGCCGAACTCCAAACTTCCGAACCGCGTTCGCCCATCCCTACTTTTGTATCCTGATCATTCAAGCAGCATTGGAAGCAAGCAGCATTCCCTTTAGAGTCTGAGACTTTCAGGTAAATAGAGGATGGCAAAGCCAAAGAGCACTGGAGCCACTGATGATTCAGCACTTATGGCTTACACTTAAAAGTGCTTTTAATTCAATAGAAATTTGGAAGCTACTAGCATTAAAAGGAGATGTTCTAAGCTTCCAGATTTTCTGATTGGCAAATGAATGCTAAGATAGTTCTAATGAAAGAAAACAAGGTATCTTTAAATTGGATAGAATAATTATTACAACTGAAGTCCAAGGTTCTGTTGAGCCAAAGATGTGTTATTGAATCCTTGACCCAACACTTCTGCCTTCCCTTGTGGAGTGACATGATTAAAAAAAAACACTAGAGTATTCTCTTTTTCCTAAAGGCATAAAAAAAAAACCTCATTTGCTTTTCTAAGTGTAGGTATTTGTCCCATTGTTTTGTGTAAGGCTATTTGTAAAATGAGAGGTAACTGGTACACTGTAACCAGTGAAGACAAATGCATAAGATGCCGGACTCAGGCCTAGGAGATGAATGATTCAAATTGTGTCTTAGCTATGAACTCATTGAGTGACATTCGGAAAATCGTTCTTGTTCAGCCACAGCTCCCTATATGTTAACTGGAAATAATAATGACCTACCTTACAGAGCTGTAGTAAAAATAGACTGGATTCATGTTCAACTTGGCAAAATTAACTGTCAAGAGATGAGAAGCAAAAGGATGGGGAAAAGTGCAGAAAGCATCAGCGAAGGAGAAAAATTATAATACCAAGAAGGAAAATATATTGGTCCAATCCTACTCTAAGTGTTATGCATGCTATGTATATGAATTTTCTAAAGTTACAGTATACAAATTGATTATAGCCAAAGGCTTATGTTCACTGTGTTTCCCCCATTGCCATCAATGGGGAAAATGCGGTAAACATGGGTTCTTGATTATAGCCTAGAACAATGGTTACATACCACTTTACCAGGGTATGCTGTAGTTATACTTCAGCAGGTTGCCAGGAGTGCCTTGAATATTTCATTATAGTTGCTCTGTGAAACGTGGGCCTTCAAGTCCACGCTGCAGCTGTTTTAGTGAATATTAAGTTAAATCATATTTATTAACTATTATAGTAATGGATAATATAATAGTACAATTAATATCTAATTTATTTTGTCTTTGATTACATGAAAAAAGATTTTTCAGTATTGTATTTAGTTGAAAAGCATGGTTATGTGGCATGCTTAAATATAGGCATGTCATGAAGGTACTGCTGAAACAGGGGTGTGCAGAGCCCAGAAAATGGTGTCTACAGAGAATATATTATATGTATTCAATGTGAAATGGTTGGAAAATGCGCAGAAATATGTAAATAGTAATGGGTAATGCAGTCCCAGTAACAGTAACTTGGTAACACTGGGTAAAAGCAGATGTGATGGTGGCAAGCCACCTCCCTGACTGGAAAAAGGTGGGAAACAGCAGCTGGCACACTCCATTTCAGTGAGCATCACACAAGAGACGTTCCTGCAACCCAGGTGACTGGGGAGCTGTCCAACACCACCACCCCTGACCAGGTAAGGCATGAGAAGGCAACATACGTGTGGTCAGCCAGCCACAGCCCTGCTCCCACCCTGCTCCCATAGCTCTCCCCTCACCATGACTGACAACTGGTAACCAATGAGGAAATTTATGGTGCCCAGACATGGAGGCCCCCACTGTGTGGCAGGGATGGTGGGTTTGAACAAGCATGTTGTGGTCCGTGTTGCCCCCCCACCCCTGGGTGGCCCTTGGTCTATAATGTGTGCCTGGGCTCTTCCAGGGGATGCATTCCAGGCCAGTCACCTACCCAGCTAGGGGAAGTCCCAGGCCAACATGTGACACCTGGGGAACAGAAGAACTGGTGGGTCCTTGGCCCAGGTGGGCCATACTAGGCCCGCGTCATGTCTATTTTTACCCACTGTAAATCATGAATGACTGTGGTAACCCAAGTAACTTCAGCAGTAAATGGGTGCCATTTAGTACCCAACAATACTGAGTTGGTTAGATTACCAAAATGCCAAAGGAATTACCCACACTTGTAACTGTTTCAGCCCTAATTGAATCCCTATTTTAGCACTATTGAAGTTAATGGAACTTTTCCCACTGACTTCAGCGAAGTTTGGATTTTACCCATACTGTGTTTATTTGCTAGTGGAATAGATATGGTGCATAATGACTTCTTTCAAACCATGTAGTGTATCGATAGGGCTCATTTCCCTAAGCCTTAGAAGTTTATTGATAATTCATTCACAGTGAAGTGGATGATATGTTAAAACTTTCATCATGGACCAATTTTGTACCTTTTGCAAAGCAAGAAACACTTCTATAGTACCATTGGAAAGTCAACAATGGAAAGATGAAATATCTAGTGCAGCATTAGAGGTGTGTTTTGTCTGGTGTGCTATTCATGTTGGACTTCATTAAGAAATTAAACTTCAACTGATTTTTAGACATACCTTTTTGTCTTCTCATTTGTAACATTATTTAAAATAATAACCAAGATTTTAACTGTGCCAAAATGTATTAGTTGGACACTTATTATAAATACTACTGTATTATGTAGTATTTATAATAGCAACATATCAGATGTACTAAGAGAAACAGCATGAATTGCTTCTTCTCATAGCACCTTGTTTCAGCTACATATGGCAAGATATGGAGGCTTGTGGTGAGTCTTTGTAACCATGATCAACTTCATCCACGTAGTGTCCCTAGGGCAAAATACACATATCCAGACAGTGATAGGAGCTTTGAGTTAATACCGGAAGAGATTTTGAATATCCCTTTTGGCATGGGAGGCAATCAGGTAGGGAAACTAAAAAAAAAAAAAAAAAAAAAGGCAAGAGGGAAAAAGTTTCTCTCTTGAAAGGAAAACGGAGGTTGTTAACAAACATGACACTGGCCTGGTTAGGCCTGCTTTGGCCCGACTGGGCCAGCGTCATGTCTGTACATTTGTGGGCCTGGAGAAACCCTGCCTGGAGTGGTGGCTGGGCCTGGATCAAAGCAGGTGGGAACATCTGTTCCTGACACCGGCTCCTCATGGCGTAGGGTGTTGCATTGGTGCCCAGTCATGACTGCCTGTAACCCTGGAGGGGATAACTGTTCCTGGCACCAACTCCTCCTGGCACAGGGGTTTACCATGGTGCTCAGCCATGACTGCCTGGAATAGGCAGCAGAGCTGATCTTAGAGTAAGCAGGGCCCAGGGCGGGGAACAAATGTGGGACTCCTATCTTCTGCTGGTGGCTCTGCCACCGGCGACTGGCAGGGCTAGGAGCGCTCCCCGGATTAGGGGGTGCTCCCCAGCCTTGGGGCAGCGTGCTACCCAGGTCTGGGCTCGGGGATGGGTGGGGGGGTTCTCCCCTCTACCCATCCCCAAGCCTGAGCAGCCATTGGATCACTTACCTGATCTACTCTCGCCACTGCTGCCGTCACTGCCGCAGCCACCACCTCCAGCCTGAGCCCCACGCCGGGCGTGGAGCTTTAGATGGGGCGGGCACTGCCCGCCACTACTGGAAGTTACGATCCCACCCCCGCTGCCTGTCACAGTCTCGGCCAGGAAAATTTATTTATTTTATTTATTTATTTCAGGGATTTATACCCTGCCCCTCCTGCAAAGCAGCCCCGCCTCTCACTCATTTCCCCTGGACGAAACAGTCAGGCAGTGGAGGAGGCCAACGGCATGAGAGAGAGGCAGGGCCTCTGCCTGCTTCTCCCTCACTTCCAGCAAAAATGAGGGAAGAAGCAAAGGCCCCGCCTCTCCCTCACTCCATGGGTGCTCCCCTCCTGCCTGTCAGTCTCTTGACCAGGGGAAATGAGGGAGAGGCAGGGCCTCTGCCTCTATCTCCCTCATTTCCCCTGGCCGAGACTGTGACAGGCAGNGGGGGGGGGGGGGGGGGACGGAGTGGGGGGGCTCTGCCTCTCCCTCACTCCTGCTGGCCCCCTCCACTGTCGGTCAGTCAGAGTAAACCGGGGGCCCTGCGTTCGGGGTCCCCAGCTCCTGGCCATTGTCAGGCCAGGAGCTAGGAACCCTGAGTGTGTGGCCTCCTGAGGAGCAGGACTCGGGCCGGCCTCCCCAAATGGCACCGCAGTAGGGACGGCACTGATAGGCAGTTATGACTGCTCGTCATAGTGGGGAGGCAGGGCAACGCCAGGAGTGCGGTGACATAGCTGGACTGCTCTATGTCCCTTCCTGCCCCCCTCTTCGTCCAGAGCTTTCCCAACCAGGGAAAGCCTCCCCCCTCCCCCAGGTGGGACAGACATCCTTTAGGATGTCTGTTAACACCCCAAGTGCTGTCCTAGTGACATTTGTGTGTTTCAAATTATGGTGTGAGTTTTTGAATGTATTTATTAAGAATATAAACATTTGGAAATAAACACTACTATATCATTGAAGATTTTAAAATTTTAACAGAAGAACATCTTGATTCTAAAAGTTCTAGTGAACGGTGCTTGCTTTGAGGATTGGGCCGTAAATCTGAAAACCCAGAAAGATGCTTTTGCTTTAAGCTGGGGCTGTTGAGATTTTTTCCCCAACTAGACTCTGGCTCTGTCGCATATTCATCTCAGCAATCAAATCCTGAGAAAGGGAATAATTAACAAGCTGAGGACATTTTGAAAACAACTTTTAAATGCATATAAAACAAGCAGAGCTAATGTAAATTGTTCTGAGCACAGCTGTTTCCTAATACCTGATCTCCAGCTCCTGCTTCATGCTGACTGGCTTTTGATGTCTGAATCTGCCCATACAGTGAATGGCCAGATGCCAAGGGCAGTGGACATTCACTGTATCACAGCATGTCCCCTTTTGCTCTTTATTGCCATTATTTTCTGTATTTATAGAAGTAATGCTGAACATATGCTAAATTTAACTATTGCAGCTTTTAATGTTTCCCTGTGTCCATGACTCTTGAACTGGTGTCTCCTGACACTTACTGCCTGACTCCTACCTTGCTGTATACTGTCTGACAGCAGAAAATAACAGCAGGCAGTTTTACTCTATTTCTTAAGAAAGTGCATATTGACTGTACTGCTTAATGTTCATACTCCATAGCTGGTTTTAAGCACTGCCATCTGTGGCCCCACATAAGGCCCCGCTCAAGGGTCTCTGTGCTTTGCAGAGCACTTACCATCTGAAAGAATATATTTCTTGTTTCAAATTTCAAGTTCAGCACAGTTCCAGACATCGCTTGCTGGCGATTGCCAGCTTTTCATGATCACAACTGGACTGTGCAGGGGGCAATTGCTCCCTCGTCCCTTTCCGTTGACCTCACTCAGCAGGCAGAGGCAACACTTCTGAGCAGGGCTAAGCTCAGGACCTTGGAAAGGCAGTGTGGTCAGTTACGCTTTTGTGTTAGTCCTCTCATTTCTCACCCTGGGCCTGGGCCCAGTCCTAGCCTGGATTAACACCAGGTTGGCGTATGTGGCCTATGTTGGCGTATGTGGCGTATGTGGCCATATTCCACCACACACTGTGTGCAGTGTCAGGCAGAGTTGTTGAGGATTGGGGCCAGGAGACAGTCAGGATCAGGGCCAGGCAGTAGTCAGGGCCAAACAGAATTGGGTTTTGATTCAAGCAGGATCATCAAGGTACAGACCAAGGGGTTATACTGTGAGTTAATACAAGCCAAGTGACGAAGCAAAAAGGACAGTGGAGTCTAAGATCAAGGCAGAGAGACAGTGCCTCAGAGATGGTCCAATATGGGCAGAAGAACTGGGGAAGGGGAGCAGAAGCAAGACTGGGAGTAAGGCCCAGAAGGTGAGAAGGGCTGAAAACAGGCAGGCAGGGAAGCAAGGTCAGAATGAAGCAGATACATAGGCAAGTTGAGAACAGGCAGTTCTTATCAAAGCAGAAGCAAATCGGGGCCTAGTGTATAGAAAATTCCAATACGCTGACAGAGTGCTGGAAAATGGCCTAATCGGCAGTAGCAGGGTCCAAATTAGCCAGGGTCCCAAATGTGTCATTTCACATAGAATCATAGACTATCAGAGTTGGAAGGCATCTCCAGGGTTTTCTAGTTTGACCCCAGCTTGGATGCAGGACAACTATAACGACACCATTCCATGACAGGTGACTGTCCAACCTCTTATTGAAAACCTCCAGTGACAGCGAGCCTATCACCACGCTAGTTACATTGCCAAAGAGCTCTTACTGTTAGGACATTTTTCAGATATGTAACTGAAATCTACCTTTCTGTAATTTGAGCTGGTTATTTCTAGTCCTGCCCCCACTGAAGCAATGGAGAACAGTTCTCTGCCATCTTCTTTGTGGTGGCCCTTTAGATATTTGAAAGCTGCTATAACGTCTTCCCTTTAATTTTCTCTTTGCTAGACTAAAAATATCCAGTCCTTTCAACCCTTCCTCATAAATCTTGGTTTCCAGACCCTTTATTCATCTTTATTGATTTGCTCCGAACCTGCTCCAAATTGCCAATGTCCTCGAAATGAGGTGCCCCAAATGGTACAATACACCAGGTGAGTGAGTGTAATTAGTGCAATTATTACCTCCACTGACTTGCAAACAATGGGCTCGATCCCAAGCCCTACAGCTCCTGCGTGGAGCTGCACGTGCACAGTCGCACACAAACCACACATATCCTCATGGTAGGCACATTGTACCCTGTGGAAACTGCGCAATTGCACGTGCACACAGTATCCACAAGGCATGGGATCACCGTCAGTGGGTACAGCACACAACATAGTAACCCAATTTCGGCAGTCGTATCCAAAATTTGGGCACCATTGCCACACGATACAGTGGATCATATACCCATCAACTGCCATATGTTCACCCCATCCCAACACCAAAAAGAAGGGGGAGGATGAACCACCCACAACTCAACAGATATTTATTGGTATAATATACAATTTATCATGCAAATGCAAAAATAAATGAAATTCAAAGATGATCCAAATATCATAAAATGTTAAAACATAACTTTAATTGTGATGAAAAGTTCACACAAACCATCAAAAAACAATGGGTGTTTTTAGACACACATTTCTCCTGCAGGTTTGCTGTTACATCCTGAACTTTCTGTGTGTCTAAATCAATCACTCAGATCTTAAACATCCGGCTCTTTGAACTTCTGCTTAGAACGTCTCCCTGAACTTTTGTGCATAAAAAGTTCTCCTGGTAAACTGCTTTGCTCCAGGCAGCTGTGGTCACTTGATTTCCATGGCAGCCTGTCATGTCTACAGCTGCGGCTACTTTAGGCTGCCTCAGGGCAGTTTTTGTGTGAAGAATGCATCCAAGAACTGCCTCATGGCAGCATGTGTGTGGAAAATGCATCCGGAACTTACTTATGGACTTGAAAACTCAGAAGATTGAAAGACCAGCATTTTAACATGTGTGTAAAAATGCCCAATGAACCAAGGAGGGCTCACAATATAACAAATACCCAGACACATTTGAGGGATGAAAAAAAACCTTTCTCAGTCGGTTAATGGAAAGATGATGAAATATCACATACTTTTTAAAAAAATAGCAAATGCTGCCTGTAAGATGTAAAAGTAAGAGGGGGGGACAAAAATCAATACCTTCAAAATTAAGCGTATCTCAAAATGAACCCCAGTTCCTCAAGCTCAGTGAGTAAAAGTATCCATAAAGTTAAGTTCTTACCATTTCCAGCTGTTAATCTAAATTCTCTTGTCTCATGTAGAGAAAGAAAAAATCTTGGTGTGAAGCTTTCTATTTTTTAATGCTGGAGGCAAAGAACAAACCAAACAATCATATAATCACTTATTCAATGTAGGAAACAGCTTCCCCACATCTCAAAATTACGTTTTCTTCTTCTTCTTCTTCTTCTTCTTCTTCACATTCCACAAGGAGCACATACCTTACACAATGGGCATGGAGAAAGGATTAATAGACTGCTAAATGCAGAGCTCTGGTGATACCTGCTGTCCCAAGCTCTAATAAAAACTCTCATAGTCTTAGTCAGTATCCACCTGGAACATGTACCTGCAGGTGTTAACCATGATGAAACCAATCCAGATTCTAAATGAGGTCTTAGCATTCTTTACAGTTTCCATGGGCATCGAGAATGAGTGCAATGCAAGTTCCTAATCAGTTCTTAACAATCCCCACTGGTTGCCAAAGAAACAGCATATGTCCACCAGTGACTGGCTCAACTCGTAAGTCTCAGAGAACTCTTTCCTTTATGTTGATTGTATGTACTTGATCTCTCCTCTTCAATGAGGGGTGTTTTCAGACGTTACGGGATCGCTGCTCACCACACTGAATCACAGTGAATCCCGTGTGGTGGCAGCAATCACAGTAACATCTGTTTGAGCCCCGCCAGATGTTCATCAAAGTGAATTCCTGGCGGGGTTCAAAGCTAATGACGGTTCTGGAGGTGAGGCCGGCCTCAGCTCTAGAACTGTGGTTAGGTTGGCCATGATCCAGGACGGGGCTGGCAATGGCCAGGATGAACATGTTTGCCAGCCCCAACCTGGAATCGGGTCCCAACCACAGGATGGGATCAGATGCAGCAAGCTGATTGGCCGCTGCGCCTGCCCATCTCCCTGAGGGCAGGTGGTCAGGGACTCATGGGGGGGTGGGGCTGAGTGGCCACACGTCGCGCTGCGCAGACCCGCTCCCTCCGAGATTCCCCTCTGCAATCAGGCCGGCACATCTGATGGACGGCCAGTCTGATCATGGACCAGGATCCGAGACGGATCCCTGTCCAGGGTTCAGCGTGGTAGGCCAAAAGGTCTGTCACATTTGTAATTACCTGAGATCTCTCCTCTTTAATGTGATCAGTCAAAGAAATCTTCATCCACAATCACGAACATGACCATCCATTAAAACAACGGACAAAAATGTCTAAGACATACATTATTATATTAACACAATCAAAAAGCACCATCCTTATATACAATGGATAGATCCGTACTTTCAAACTGTTACAGAAGGATACTCAAAGACACCAGGCTGCAATGACAGATTACCAAAAACCAGACCATTTATTCTTTTCATTCAGGACATCTGGTATTAAAGTTTTTAGACTATGGATCCAAAAAACCTCTCGTTTCTATAACTGTCCCATACTCCCCAAGCTGGAAGAAATGGTTTCTATACACAAGAACCTCAGGTCCTCCCATCTGTGGTTCTCCTTCAAAAAGTGGGATACTAGAGACTCTTTGACAGCTTTCCTGCAATGCTCAGTCATTCTAATCCTGAACTTTCTAGAAATGATACCAACATAAATCAAATTGCATGGATGCAGAATTAAATAAAACACATTTGTGGATTGGGAATTGGAAAATTGCATAAGTCTGTACTTCCTACATGTGGTGGGATGAAAAAATTATTTTGTGGACGGGCTAAGTGTACATACTGTGCACCTCCCACATTTGAAATGTCCTAATGGAATAGAAGTGAAGGGTACCACACACCCCAGCTGTGCTGGGAGGTGTTTGATCTCAGTGTTGATCTCCTGGGGGGGTGGGGAGCAACGGATCATGTGCCCTGCTCTCCTCGTTGGACCCAAGGCTGCTTGGCAGGAGGAGCAGGATATACATTTTCAAAAAAAATGAATACATAAAAGAAATCATGTGTGGCAGCTGCAATGACCTGGCCAAGGGCGGGCGGGGTTCAGTCCCACCGAGCTCATGTGGCTGCACCCAATGTTTTCTGTGAATGCAGCCTAAAACTGCATTAGCCTTTTTTGCTTTCACATCATACTGCTGACACGTTTAGTTGGTGATCAACTACAGTCCCTAGATCCTTTTCTTATATGTTGTTGCCAAGCAAGCAATCCCCCATTTTATACTTGTTCATTTGATTTGTCTTCCCAAAATGCAGGACCCAGACCCTAACACACTGCTTCCCGAGATTCATAAGCGAATAAGAGGAGGTGGGTCCATCTCCAGCATGCAGCAAGGTGAGTTGTATTGCAGTGTTTGTTTGAGACTGTGGGGAGGTAGAAAATTGTAAGGGAAAAATTCAGGGCTGGATTAGAGGACATGGGGTTTAGTGCTAATCCATATTCTGGTGGATCCCAGACCACCTACATAATCATTCTTGACAACAATACTGATATGTGGTTTGTTAAAATACTAAGGCTTTCCTTATCAGATGCCACATGATGGAAACTGCATGCAATTTATAGCAATAAAAACTGCATAATTGTTAATGTCCTACCATAAAAGCTTTCAGAGAATTTAACTCCCCCTAGATATATTTCTGTCACACATATACACACCCCACCACAGTTTGCTAAATACAAGTATCTTTCCATTCCAATATCAGTACTGGAGATACTAATTTTGTAATAATTGACCTGTTGTCCCGGCAAGTTTCCTTAATTGCACTTTTATAAGAACTATATAGTCCTGATCAAATTTCAATTATGGTTTCAGATAGAAACCAATGAAAGATATAGCTTTTTTAATGCAATGAGGACACAACCCATCATGAATGGTGCAGCTGGGATGACTGAAAACTGCTACAACTGGCAGCATTCACCAGCATTAAGATAATCTTTCAAAACAATTTTTTTGATAAATCTGCCTGTTTACACTTGGAACTTCTGTTGATTTAAAGGGACGTCCAATTGCACAAGTACTTATTCCAAAATACATCTGAATGTTCTGTTTCTCACTCTGTATTTTGTACCACATTCCTTTTATTTAGCAGATTATGCAAATCATCCATAAGTAACATCCGTAATCAACAAAGATGGCTTTTACAAAAAGAATAAAATATTGCACTGAATTATGAAATGTAGTTAGGTAAATTCAATCATGCTAGCTAGATGTAACTATTCAGCATGCTCTGCAGGTAGAGAAACTTTGTATTTATTGAGGCAAATTATTAAGGCCAGGACTGAAATCTACAGAAACGGTACCATTCTTCAGGATGAAATAGAGTAAAAATAAAAGATTTACAAGAAGTGAAAAGGGGGGATACATTTCCATACTTAAGCATAGTAACAGCAGTCCTAAGGAAATAAATGACAGGTTGAAGGAGCCATTTAGCACAGAAAGCGATATTTTTGCAGTACTGTTGTTCTTATTTAGTCTTCAAATCTGATTCTACTAAGTAGCCCTCTGTGAGCAAGCATGAATGATTTTAGGATGGCAGCCTCAGATTCTTCGGGTGTAATCTTCTACCATTAAAGTCAAAGGACGTCTTTGATTTCAATTGTAGAGGATTGCACCATTAGTTTACTTTCCTTCTGAGACATCTAATGCCCTGATCCTGCACTGTTGAAGTCAATAAGAGTTGTACAATTCAGTCCAATGAATAGGATCAAACCTTTCATGACTTCAAATCCTTTGTGGAAAACAAGATGGCCACTGAGAGAGGTCAGAGGTGCATCCAAGACGGCCACCAATTGTAGTGAACTTCATACCCTTATTCCAGAAGGAGAGCAGCCAAGATGATCGGCTAACAGAAGTGAACTGAATACCCTGACCCCAGAAGGAGTCAGGAAACCATGACGAATATACCACTGAATGCTTCGCTGCCTGGAAGCAACTGTAGCAACTTCATACCCTGATGGCCCTGTGCTAAGTAATTCAAGCTGAGGATGTGGCCCATATTATCCATAAGAAGTTAGGCATTTAAAAAGCTAATAATAATAATAATAATAATAATAAATTAATACTTTCCCCCAAAGCATATACATAAATATAACTTTTCTGTGGAAAACTTTATAGTTGACAGACAAACCATATGAAAGGTGTGTGAAATATGTTATTCCTTATTGAAATTAGTGCTGAAACTTGGTCCTCTGAAAACTTTGGAATTCACTGGGGATTCTGGTCCCTGGTTCCGAATTTCAAAGTTCCAAAGTCCCGGGTACCAAGGTCAGTCCCCAGAAAAATTCAGAAACTTCGATTGCATGCTGGCGCCATTGTGCACGTGGCTGGAATGACCTAGCTTCTCTGAGCTAGGAAACAAAACTTAGTACCATATTTGGTAGGAGGAGGGTATGGGAGGGGAGAGTTGAGTGATGGACAAGCCGCAGGACAGGTTTGATTGGCTGACAGTGGCAAAATAAAAGTGGGTGTTGAGCCATTTTCCATTCTCTTGGTGAATTTGACTGTATGCTACACTGCTGATCTGTAAATAATCAGCTGGGGGCGGGGGGGGGGAGGGCAGTGTCTGTCCTGTCCATAGGGGCAATGTTGGGGGATGAGGGTTACCAATACCCCACAAATGCCATGCCTTTTTAAAGCATTGCCACTGATGCCTGCTGCTTGCACTGCTTGGCACCATGGTGGCCAGAGGGATCTGCCTAGATCCACTTCCCCTGGCCTGGGCTCTCCATATACTATAGGTAATACTGTGAGTTGCTACGAGTGTCTAATATCCTTAAAGTTTAAACTTTAAACTAGTTTCTGCTGTTGCTTGCACTGCTATGTTGGCAAGTTGGCACCATAGAGGCCAGAGAGGAATGTCTTTTGCTGTGGTTTTTGTGGGCACTGTGACTGTACATTGTCTGTGGTTCAGCTTTGCCAAGATGTGACTTACCACTGAGCAGGGGCACAGGGGAGATATACTTTCTTTCTGGCTAAAATAATATGGTGTGTGGGGAGGGTGCTTGCCTTGCATTGGTGGGCAATGGGCAGACACAATAGAGACTTTTTGTGGGGTAGGGGGGAGTCAATGTCTGGTTTCTTTCTTGTTAGTGTTACGTCTGCCGGGCTGGCTTTTTCACTTTATAATTTATTTATTTATTTGCTATTAAGTGTTTGTTATTATGCTTGCAGCGCTGTTTTAAGAAAAATTGTTTTGCTTTCTGCACGCAGTTGCACTTTTGTGATTGTCCCACTCTTGATAGCCTGATTTTCGGGGCACTGCTTGGCAAAATGATTTTAAATTGGGTGCACTGCTGATGGCAGGCCATGCTGTGGATACACTACTGTTGATTTTTTTTCTTTTTAAAGAATTTCTGCATGTAGCTGCACTTTAGTAGGTTTGTCTTCTTGAGCGATTTTCCCACTCTTGCTACCCTGCTTTTCTGGGCACTGCTTGGTCAGCATAATGATTTTAAAGTGGGTGGACTGCTGTGGGAGCAGTGCTGATGGGTGCAGTGCCGAGTTCTGGAGATTTCTGAGGTCTGGAGTTCAGTGTTCCAAATTCCAAGTTCTTGGAAAAAGTTCCGAGTTTTGGCTGAGTACCCGCTGCAGGTACTCAGAACTTCAAAACTCGATCAGAGTACTGGGATGGCCTATTTGGTGCAGCTCTATTTGGAATATCATGAGTCAATAGGTTGTTCTGTTTAGTCTAAATGAGACACTTCAGTGCTGTACAATATTGGTAATACTTCAGAGGCAGATAGCTCCTCTTTACCATATTTTCTTATTTGTACTATGTATTAAAAATGAACAAAACTCCATATCAGTTATTATAATTTAAATAGTTCTGGCATTTAAGTTAGATGTATGTGCCATATATAGTTTCACTGTATTAGGTCTGATTTTTAAATCCACTGCCTTTCATCACAAAGCCGTTGGTTTCAACGGGGCTAGTCATATGAATTAATCCAGCAACACTTGGCTCTCTCTCAAATGTAGATCAATTCTGCTCTTACTGAAATCAATGGAAAGGTTGCCTTTAACTTCTAATGGAAAAAGATCCACTAACAATTATGGAGCTTTCAAAATGCAAAGAACTAAAGGAATATTTTGAGTGGTTTGGTAAATACATATAATTTTTGTACTTCAGTTGTCAAATTTGTAACATTTGATATACAGTTATGGGTCTTTCTTAATTGACATATATCATACTGGTGATGTTGTATCCTCCAGATGAAAATATTTGTTACAAAACCTTCTGGCAAGAGAATATAATGAAGAGTTAATTTTGGGGAAAAAAATCTCTGAATGCAATCACACAAAGTAGAAACTGGAACAAACTGCTTATCTGGACCACAGAATGAAGAAAAATCACAGGTAATTTAAAAATCTGTTGATTTAACCAAATGAGGCCACCTTGTCTCATATTTAATTGAAGAAGTGCAAGACCTCAAGGTTTTGTTTCTGCTTCATTTCTCTTTCATTTTTCCTGCATGGGGAAAAAAAGAGAGAAAACATGCTTCACAGATTCCTGCCTCCTTCATGCATATTGTAGACTAGCTACAAGGGAAATCTCAAGGGCAAGCTGTTTGCCAAACAGCACCCTTTGCTAAACCAACAGCATTTCATCTCCTTTGAACTTGTGATGCTAATCTGACCCCAAACTCCCCTCCCAACCCCATTCAAACAAACCTGTGTATGCACAATCCATAGCAAGTAAAGTCACAAAGCTGTAAGTGCTGTGACAGAATATGCAGGTAGGTAATGAGGAGTGCAAAATGAATTAATTTGAAGATTGGGACAATTAATATTCACAGTAGAAAGAACTCTCCCATTCTTTCTGAGGCAAAGACAATTAGAGTCCCTGGCATTTACCTCTTCATTTGAATTTAATGACAGCATAGTTGGTTTAAACCTTTCTTGAGGACATATGTTAGGATGAAATGGTGCCCTGGGTACAGGGATTTAAATTTAGCTCTCCACACAATGGCTGGGAAAACATCCACTGCTAATTAGAGTTCGGTAAAAAAAACAGTAGCCAACAAGTTTAAGAGTGGTTGCACACAAAAGAACAAGTGACCCTCATTTTCTCTCTAAGGCACAAACAAGATAAAGACGACAAAGTGTTCCATGTGCCAGAGAACGTGGCATCATTTGTGCAACTGTAGTGTCTTAACATGAAGGAAGTTATATACCTGTCTTAAAGCCATCATACTGGGGCCGATCCCATGCCCCACGAACACCATGCGCAACCCTCATTCACATGTGTGTGCAAAACGTGTTCACATCCATTGCAAGTACATTGGGCCATGTGAAATCCGTGAGGATCCTGTACAGAGAGGGTTTGAGATTGCGGTCAATGACTTTAAAATATATATATTTTTTATCACTAGGCAAGGTGTAGTGTTTCTCAGAACTGGTTCCAGAAAAGGGCTGAAACAAATCAACCCTTTGATCTCCATGGAGATTATCTGTGGTTTTGGATGAGCACTCAGAGATCCAAGACGTTTTTCCCACCAAGTTGGGCCTTTGTATTCTCATCTAAAAGGTTTCCCTGTCTCCACACAGTATCATCATATACATGTGCAGTAAAGCAAAGTTGCTGCACATGCTGAAGATGGTCTTACCATGGAGCGGGTGAGTCAACGTATTGACATCTTGCACAAATGTACTTTTGTGCACAATACCTTTTGTGCATGCATACATCTTACACATGCATACTAAATGATTCACAGTTCCGCTTGGGTGCTCAGGTGGAGTCTGTGGCAAGGAGTGCCTTCCATCAATTACATCTGATGTGTCGGCTTTGACCATATGTCTCGGACTCTGACCTGGCCACCATCATCCATGCTTTCATCACCTCTAGGCTTGCCTACTGCAATGCGCTTTACGTGGGGCTACCCTTGGTGATGGTTTGGAGACTGCAGCTGATACAGAATGCGACGGCCCATCTCCTGGTGGGATTGGGCCTCTGTGAACTTATTACATTGGTTCTTCGGTCTCTGAACAGACTGCCTGTAGTCTACCGGGCCTGATTCAAGGTGTTGGTGCTTGCCTATAAAGCCCTAAATGGCCTTTGCCTGACTTATTTGCGAGACCGCCTCACCCCCCGGGACCTGGATTGGCTCCTGAAGTCATCAGGGGGTGCTCTCCTGGAGGTCCCCTAAGTCTGCTAGGTGGGCTATGATGGGGAGGGCCTTTTCAGTGGCTGCCCCGTGGCTGTGGAACTCCCTGCCAGTGGAGGCCCATTTAGTCCCAGATCTGCCCTTGTTTCGCTGCCGTTGTAAGATGTGGCTGTTCCTCCTGACTTTGGGGTGGTGGTGGTAGGCTGGGGAGAATGGGCTAGGGTGCGGGGTGGTTGCGGGTATTTTTTGCTTCTCCCTGTGCTGATTAATTTAATGTTGTTTTTAAATTGTTTTGATTTGTACTGCTGAACGCCGCCTAAAGCTGCCTGTGGCAGGATGAGCAGGTTAAAAATATTTAAAATATATAAATAAATAAACTGAAAACTTTAGTGGGAATGAACAAGATAACACTGCACAGGGGTGAGGAAGCTGATCCAGTCCAGATCTCTATCATAATTGGGACTGGACTGCAGCCAGTCTCCGTTCTGATGGACTTAGTTGGATCCATTGGATTATTTGTTTCAGGCCTGTTCTATAGTCCAATTATTGCAGGGGACAAGTCATTGACTAACCAGATAGGCAGTGGTATTTGTACAAATTCCAGAAGAGTAACCGGCAATGAAAATAGATTACACAGAGAGAATAAAACACATAATTAGATTAAGTATCAACCCAAGATACAGACAAGGTGTTGGAATATCAGTGGGTGGATTATCAGTACATGTTCACGGATGAGAGGTTACCGTCCTGTAGCATAGGATGGTAGGATGTGTGGGGGATGAGGCGATGGGACTGGATTGGGGGGAGGGGCAGCTCCCCTTGGTGTGAGGGAGGGGTGCAGCCCCTGGGGGAGGAGGAACTGCCCTCCGATGCAAGAGGAGGGTAGGGGGTGTAGTAGTGGGTGGGGAATCTCCCTTGTGAGACTGGGGGAGGGGGTCCACAGTGATAGGGGTCATCTTGGACTGGAGGAATTATGGTCCCTTGGGAGGCAGATTAGAGCTGTGAGGTGGGACAGATGTTATATTCCTGTCCCACTCACTAGCCCCCAGGCAGGCAGTGAGGTGATCAGGGATCAGAGGGTTCCCAGCCTTGGATTACTGCTGCTGAATGTGAGGTCGGTGTCCAATAAGTTAACTGCAGTCCGGGAATTTATCCTGGACCAGGCAGCCGACCGTGCATGTATCATGGAGACCTGGCTGGACAATGAGTCGGGGCCTATATTGGCTGACCTTGTCCCGGCTGGGTACTCCATGTAGCATCAGCCTCGGCTGGGGGGCTGGGGAGGAGGGCAGTGTAGCCATTGTTTTTAAGGATACATAGCCTGTGAGGAGATTTCCTCTGCAAACCATCATAGGAATAGAGGACCTACATTTGGTGTTGGATTTGACCAGAGACAGATTAGGGATACTGCTGATATACCAAGCATCCACCTGAAAGTTTTCTTTGCTGCCCTCATTGCATCTGCTAAGTCACACCCGGCGGAGCTTTTCCGGGTGATGAGGGGGCTGGTCAGTCCGACATCTCTCCGCCTGGATTTAGAGTCATCGAATGCCCACTGTGATTTGTTTGTGGACTTTTTTGCAGATAAAATCGCTCAGATCCACCACAGTTTTGATGCAGCACTTTTAGCAGTGGGTGAGTCAGAGGCAGGAGAAGTCCCACCTTGTCCTGTTTTGTGGGATGAATTTCAGAATGTGTCACCCTCGGATGCAGGGGATGCCCTGGGATCTGTCTGAGCCACTTACTGTGAATTAGACCCATGCCTATCCAGCTGGTCAAGGCCAACCGGGAGACATTAGGATCGTTGCTGGCAGGGATTGTCATCGCCTCCCTGGGGGAGGACAGGGTGCCGGACTGTCTTAAGGAGCACTGGTATGACCCCTGATCATTGGACGTTGATGTCCTGGACAGCTATCAACCGGTCTCTAACTTTCCCTTTTTAGGGAAGGTTATTGAGTGGGTGGTGACTCGGCAGATGCAGGAGCATCTGGACTGGATTAACTTTCTTGATACCTCGCAGTCAGGTTTTTGCCCTGGATATGGCATGGAGACTGCATTTGTGGCCTTAGTCGACGACCTCTCCCATGAGTTGGACCGGGGTCATTCGACCCTGTTGATCCTATTAGATCTCTCGACTGCATTTGGTACCACTGACCATGAGTTGTTGGTGACTTGGCTGCGGGACCAGGCAGGAATTGTTGGGACCACTCTTGAGTGGTTATGCCCCTTCCTGGCTGGGAGAGTCCAGCGTGTGGACCTGGGTGATTTTTCATCTTTTCCCTGGGACCTCACATGTGGAGTCCTGCAGGGTTCCATCTTGTCCCCTCTCTTGTTCAATGTGTACATGTAGCCTTTGGACGAGGTTGTTAGGGAGTTTGGCGTACGGTGTCATCAGTATGCTGATGACACCCAGCTTTATCTCTCATTTTCATCCGACTGAGGCCTGGAAGTCTCGGTGCTTACCCAGTTCCTGGCAGCTGTGGGGGATTGGATGAGGGTGAACTGTCTGAAGTTAAATCCCGACAAGACAGAGGTGATGGTCATGGCCTATATTCTTCTGGGCCCAATTCAAGGTGTTGTTGTTGACCTTTAAAACCCTAAATGGCCTGGTCCCCGCCTACCTGCGGAACTGCCTCACCCTCTGGGTCCTGGATCAGCCCCTGTGGTTGGCCAAGGGCGCCCTCCTCGAGGTTCCCCAGGTTTCTTGGGTGTTGACCTTGCGGAGGGAGTTCTCTGTGGCTGCACAGTGGTTGTGGAACTCCCTCCCACTGAAGGTCTACTGACCTCGCCTCTTTCTGTAGACAGTGTAAGACCTGGCTGTTCTGCTGTGCTTTTCCTAAGGGAGAGGGGGTGGGGGAGTTGGGTTAGGGTGGGGGGTATGTTGTTTTTTATATTGTGTTTTAATAGTGCTTAAATAATATTATTGCTGTTTTAAAAAATTTAATATGTTGTTAGATGCCTCGAGATGCTTTGAGCAGGAGGGAGCAGCAGCATACAAATTTTATTATAAATAAATAAAAAAATTAATAAATGCCCGTTAGCGTTAGAACTAAACGCTGGAGCAAGAGGAAAACAAAGTCTGGTAAAACACAGGATTTACAGTCTGGTGAAATACAGGATCAAAAGTTCTATCTGTATTTTTTTGTATTATTGGTAATACTTGAAATTACCAAAATGGCAGAATGTAAAACAACTGGAAATTACCAAAATGGCAGAATAGTGTAAAATCACAGAAAATGTCAAAAATGTCAGTAAATTTCCTTCTCACTCCTGAAAGATCGGTATTTCCCAACAGAACAAGATCACTTGTGCGGGCTTCAATATATCCCCTTCTATCTATTGGAAGTGACATGTAAAGAACAGAATGATCTCTTGTGATCATTGAAGCGGGTGTAAACTGGCATAAACTAATGCCATTCCTATAATTTCAGTGGAAACATGTTGATTTACACCAACCAAGGTTCTGATCCTTAGTCTGTCATTGTGCTTCATGTAAAATTTAATGAGTAATTTCCCTCTAACAGATATTTAGAGTTAAGTAGAAATATCAAAATGCTTATACGATTTTAAATTGGTTTACTTTATTTAAAACCAGGAAAATAAGTAAGTTAAATCTAATTAATCAAACAAATTAATTATTTCATTTGTATATTCTTCAATTAAGGATGATTTAGAAAGCTCTGAAAATAAAACACTGAGTCTCATCAATATAATGAGATGCATAACTTTCACACCTTGAGTCACAGGATGTCTAGTCATTAGGAATACAGCTTATCATAAAGACTCCACATTAGTTGTGCATTCATTTCAGAAGTTGTTAAAGCTTTTCAGCCTGATTGTTCCTCAAAGTATTCCACCAGTGCAAGTCACTGATTCACTGGAGCCTGTGTCAATGGAGTAAGGACTACTTAGGCAAGGAAAAGTAGTAAGCTTGCCTGTAGGCAAGCCTAAGTAAGGAAGCTTACTTCCTTAAGGAAGCTTACTTGAAGCTTACTTGAAGTTATGGATTACTTGAAGCTTCCTTCCTTGCCTGTAGGCAAGCCTAAGTAAGGAAGCTTGCTTCCTTAAGGAAGCTTACTTGAAGCTTACTTGACGTTATGGATTACTTGAAGCTTCCTTCCTTGCCTACTTAGGCAAGCCTCCTAAGCTTCCTACTTAGACTTTTCCTTGCCTCAGCCACTGCAGGAGCCAAATTCACTACGTAGGTCCTTCTATGCGGCCACTAGCAGCCAATTAAGACCTATTTTAGGTAAAATATCGCAGGCTGGATCTACTGCTGAGGGGAGGATACGCAATGTGGCATATAGACCCTTTCTATTTGACGACTCAGCTATATGGATGAAGATTTGTCCCCTATGGAATGGAGTTATCCCGGCTTGGGACTCCAGAGCCATGGTGGTCCGAAATTTGTCCTTTTTAATAGGAGAAATGATCACTCTGGATGAAATAACCAAAGTTACAATATTAAACTCAGGAAGGGACCTAGTTACGCTCAAAATATTTTTTAATAAACAAGACTGGGTTTCCAAGCTTTTTTGGTGCAGATGCTCCCTTCTTCAATGGGGTATATCCATTGATAGAGTCTTTACCCATTTACATGCTGCTCCTAGCAGTGTATCTAACATGGCTGAGGCCTACCGCCCCCCTTTTGGTGAGAGGGATCAGGGACATATGGATAATTTTGAGGAAAGGATGCTACAAACAACCAAAGATCAAATTCCTGCAGGGACCCCACCTGTTCAGGATCCAGTGTTAAATAATATCAACCAGCTGGTAAGCTCAGGGAGTTCTGGAGTACAGCAAAGGGGGGATGGCCCTGGAAGTGCTCCAAAGTCCCCCAAGAGTGAACTGGGCAAAGTAATGTGTTTTGAGAAAAAGCTTACCAATAGGGCTGATTCAAAAATCATGGGTATTTATGACTAATTGGCCCCTCTAGAACAGGATCTTTTTATGGGGAGATTGCTTTCTCTACAGGATAAGTTAGTATGTAAAGAACTGGAGGCTTCAGCAATGGAAACAAACTTGGAACACCTGACCCCCATCCCAGTTTGATGTATTGGAGAGGCAAGATTCAGAGGAAGTAGTGGCTAGTGGCTCCTTCAGTATTGGGGTGGAAGAGGCGAAGTTAGGCCCAGGGTTGGGGAAGGGTTGCAAGGGTTTTAGTCTTAGCTCAATCATCAGTATGCCCCCCTGTACTTACCCCTCTACCGACTTCCCTCCCCCTAATGGGTCTTGAGGGGCCAAATATTGACCACAGTTCAGATTATAGCCCTAATACGGCTGCCCATAGCAAGTTTAGTCAAAGTCAGGGTGGTAGTCAAAAAAAGCGAGGAAAGGGGGATGTTTCTTGCATATTTAAAGACTCTATTACCCCAGTGTTGGCGGTAGGCCTTCCAGTCTTAAGTACCCCTCAGTTTCGCCAAGAAAACAGAGATTTCTGCTTGGAGGAACAGGATTGACATGATCCTGGCGAGGCCCATTCTAGCCAGGGTTTTAAGCTCTTATCCTGGAATATAGCAGGATGGACCTCGTTGTTGAACCATGATACCAGACCTTTTTTGAATGCCTATGGAATTCTTTATCTCCAAGAATCCTGGCTCCTGGATAGTTCGAATTTTTCCCTCCCCGGATATCATTGCTGGTGTGTTCCTGCAGTACGGAATGCCAAATTTGGCTGATGACTCTTTTGAAGGTAACAGTACAGGCACAAGGGTTCAAAATACTAATGCCCCGGAGCATGTCTTACCGATTTTGTTGAAGTTTCTCTCAGGTTTAGAGGTGATTGTTCTTAACATTTATTTTCCCCCAAGAAATGCAGCGCCTGACACTTTTTGGGGTCAACTAAGTCTTTTTTTGGAGAGTCTGGAATCTAAATATGCAGATGCTCCTATTATTCTGGCAGGGGATTTAAATACCAGAATAGAGGACAGTAAGGAGAGGCAGGCTAGAAACTTGGGAATAGATGTTGAGGACGACTTCTTCCTTCCCCCACGTCAATCGAGGCATTTTGAATTAAATCCCAATGGAGTCCACTTTCTTAAGTTTTTATATGCAGCTCGGTGGAAGATATTAAATGGTGCCTCGCTTGGAGACAGCACTGGACGTTTTACGTATGTTGCGCGTAATGGCCACAGTGTGGTTGATTATATTTGTATTCAGGATTATCACCTAGATAAATGCAATGGGTTTCAGGTCCTTGTAGAGGGTGCCATTGATCATCTCCCACTGACAATATTTTTCGCTTTCCCTCTGAGCTCGCCCGTGGCTGCGGAAGTTTGCAGCCCTTTGCTAACCGAGGAGGGTGATGTAACTGACACAGTTATCCAATTGCTTTGGAACGATAAAACCAGTTCCCTGGCAGAGGCACTTTATGTGAAGGAGACATTCATCTCCATCAAATATGAGTTACTATCTATAAAGACGGGCGAAACAGGTGCGTTCTTCGCTAAATTTGATGAGTTGCTGAATGCTATAAAAGAAATGCTCCCAGGAAGAGCCCCCAAGAAGCCACTTCGAGGTAATCCTCAGTGGTTTGACGAGGACTGTAGGAAGCTTAGGAGTCTATTTAGATCATCTGCAAAGTCATTTAAGCACTCTGCTAGCACTATTGATGCAGCACGATATGTAAGTCTCAAGGCTGCTTATAAAAAACTTATAAGAGATAAGAAGCAAGCCTTCCGACTTTCAGCTTGGCAAAGACTAGATGGAGCATCTAAAGAGAAAAATTTGAATTTTGGGGGGGAAATAGTGAAGAGTAGTTTTTGTAACCCTTATACTCAACCACCTGTCAGCTCCCGGCAGTGGCAGACATATTTTGGTGCCATATTTAACCAGATCCCAAATGTTAAGATTGTTCAATTTGAAGGATTTGATCAGGCCCCTGCGTGGCTGCCAGTGGATCCTGACGTTATCAGGGCCTTTATTTTAAAGGCAAAGTTGCAGAAAGCTCCAGGGCTGGATGGTATCCTTGTGGACCTTTTCTGGCAAAATGTAACATGGTGGACATAATAACAAAATTATTTGATCATATAAATGGCAGTGGTAGCATCCCAGCTGGATGGAATATCAGAAGGACTGGGCTAATGTCGCTAACTATTTTCCAGAAGAGCAAGCCGGCTTTAGGGCCGCCATTTGACCTCTGACCATTGTTTAGTACTTAACCATCTACTGGAGAAATATGTTTAAAAAAGGAAGGCAAATTTATTTATCACCTTTCTCGATCTATGCTCTGCATTTGATCTTGTAGACAGGAACATTTTATGGGCTAAGTTAGATTCAACAAATATGGATCGAAGACTACTCTACCTTGTACAGGCACTATATAGACAGACTTATTTAAGGGTGCGTTTGGATTATAAAGCCAACCTGACCTCTTTAATCCCTGTTACAAATGGAGTCAAGCAGGGATGTGTGTTGGCCCCCTTCCTATTCAATTTCTTTATAAATGGAATAGTGGACAAATCGAAGGGGGGTTATTTTGTCCCTGCAAGAATAGCCTTGAGACTCCTGGCAGTTTTATTATATGCAGATGATATGGCTCTGGTGTCCCCTTCAGCCTTGGGAATGAGGAGGATGCTTGTGTCTGTAGGTAAATTTTGTAGAGATATGCACTTAAAGATCAACTACTCAAAAACCAAGGTGTTGGTGGCCGGCCCACGGGTAAAGAGGAAGATTTGGACTCTTGATGGTGTCAGATTGGAACGGGTTACGGCATATCGATATTTGGGAGTCCTTTTCTCTGCATCATGCACCTGGCAGAGCCATGTTGGCGCCTCTAGACTCAAGATGTCACAGCCACTGAGTAGGGCGGGTTACATTATCTCTCCATAAGCTGGGCCTATCTTTAGACATGTTGGGTGCCTTCCCCCCTGCAAAAAGACGGCTTGTGATTGCCACCCAGTTGAGAGACCAGGCCATTCAAGCTGACCTTGAGGCAATTCAAAATTTAAAAGTAGTCCCCTTCTATAAATACTTTAAAACCACTTATGGTTTGGAGTCTTATGTAAACCATATATTGGATGTTAAGCTGCGGAGAGTGCTTACTTATCTACATTTGAATTTGCTCCCTACTGCAGTTTTGCTAGGAAGAAGGGTTGGTCGCCCTTATATTGAGAGGGTGTGCTCTTGTAATTCTCTACACATTGATGATCTCTTGCACCTTCTTTTTGTATGCCTTCTCCAAGCCTATTTGAGGAACACTATTTTGGTCATTGGCTTTCCCAAAGACCATTTTCCTCCCCACTGCAATTAATTACATTCTTTCTGACATCAACAAATCCCATAATAGTTGGAAAATTAGCCTTGTTTGCATCTGCTCTCCTAAATCGCTAACTCTAAGAGTTATATAACATTATTCCTCCCTCCTCCCTTGCTCTATTTGATTATGGCTTGTGTATGATTATGATTTTAAATAATGTTAATCTTCTTTTTATTCCATTGTTTTAAAT
>QEPC01012523.1:608642-665201 GCA_003113815.1 Sphenodon punctatus
CTCGCACAGAGGTGATGTCATTCCAACGCACCAAGAAACAGCCACTCCAGCCCCAGGACCCACCGTCGGGGTTCTGGGGTCAAGTCACAGGCAGGGAGGGCTGTGGCCAATACCTAGAAGCTGCCACCTTAGCCCCAGGACCCACCATCATTGGTCTGGGGCCATCATTCCTCGCACAGAGAGCCAATTATCCAAAGCATCAAGAAACAGCCACTCCAGCCCCAGAACCCGCCGCCAGGGTTCTGGGGCCAAGTTACAGGCAGCGAGGGCTGTGGCCAATATCTAGAAGTTGCCATCTTAGCCCCAGGACCCACCATCATGGGTCTGGGGCCATCATTCCTCTCATGGAGATGATGTCTTTCCACCACATCAAGAAACAGCCACTCCAGTCTCAGGACCCGCCGCCAGGGTTCTGGGGCCAAGTTACAGGCAGGGAGGGCTGTGGCCAATATCCAGAAGCTGCCACTCTAGCCACAAGATCCAGCATCATGGGTCCGGGGCCATCATTCCTCGCACAGAGAGCCAATTTCCCAAAGCATCAAGAAACAGCCACTCCAGACCCAGGACCAGCCGCCAGGGTTCTGGGACCAAGTTACAGTCAGGGAGAGCTGTGGCCAATATCTTTAAGCTTCCCCAGGACCCACCATCATGTGTCTGGGGCCATCATTTCTTGCACAGAGAGCCTTTTTCCGAACGCCCAAACCAAACCAAACACGACCAAACTGAACTGCCGGACCCTAACACGGCGAACGGACCAATCGACCGAACCGAACAAGTGAACCAAACCAGGCCAAACCAAACGGCCGAACCCTCAGTCACAATGGGCAATCCATTCCCCGTTCTTCACTCCCAGCTCCCGACAGTAAGAAGTTAATCCTGTAAGCTACTTGGTTAATAGCTATTAATGGACCTATTCTCCAAGAACTTATCCAGACCTTTTTTAAACCCAGATATACTACTGGCCTTGACAATGTTCTTTAGCAACAAATTCCATACATTAATTATGTGTTGAATGAAAAAGTACTTCCTTTTATTTGTTTTAACTCAGCTAGTTTCATGGAGTGTCCCCTAGTTCTAGTACTATTTGAGAGGGTAAATAATCATTCCCTATCTACTCGTTCCACACCACTCAAGATTTTATAAACCTCTATCATGTCCCCTCTCAGGCTTCTCTTCTCTAAGATGAAGAGACCCAGCCTGTCAAGCCTTTCTTTGTATGGAAGCCGTTTATCATTTCGTTGTCCTTCTCTGTACTTTTTCCAGTTCAGCTATGTCTTTTTTGAGATGGGGCGACCAGAACTGCACACAATATTCGAGGTGCGGTCACACCTTTAATCACACCCAGATCCTTTTCCTGAGTGGTAACTCCAAGCTTAGTACCCAGCATTTTTTACGCATAGTTTGGATTATTTTTTCCTATGTGCATCACTTTGCACTTGTCTACATTAAATCCCATCTGCCATTTAGATTACCAGGCACCCAGTCTCATAAGATCCTGTTGCAGATCTGCCCCAACCGTGGAGAGATCTCCAGCAGTGGCCTCGGTTCCCATCTGCCCAGCTCCCCACACTGGCTCCATGGGGATTAGGCCCCTGAAGATCATGCGGCTGCATCCATTGTTGTTGGGTTCAACATATATTTATTAGAGTAATATTCTTGAAGGTTAGGAAATCAAGGCTGGTAGATTAAGGACAATCCCTGGAGGATGTTGTTTGATGAAATATATTATTGTACCAGCTTGTGATGAAAATAGAATTCAGTTTCCATATGTCTCCTGCTATTTAAAAGGGGAATTCTATTCAATTTCCCTCTTACCAGAATAAAGGTATAGCTAAAGACAAAATGTGTGTCTCCACATGAACACACTGAGACATATATAGGAAAGTTAATTTGGTATCATCTTTAGAAATTTAGACCTAAGGCATGTTGAAAATGAGGATAGCTTCCTGGTGATTGTTTTGGAACACGGTATGCAAGAGAATAACATGGAATGGAAATTCTTATAGTAAATATAAAATGAGGTTGCAAAGTTTTGTGAATATCAAACAAATGAAAGACACTAAAAAGTTAGTAGGCAAAATACAGATAAGTAACTTCCCTTTTGATTAGCAGATACACATACCACCTGCTATAAAATAATTTAACTCCTAAAGCTTCCTTGTAATCAACCCCTTGTTAAGAGTAAACACATTAGAGAGCATGGCACCCTGAACATTTGTGATGTATGTTAATGTTATGGAATATTTTCAGGACAAATTAATGTTAGGAATAAATTATATGTATATATTTTTTTAAATGGATGTAATTTTATAGAAAGATGTACTAAATTTGTATGGAATCTTCTAGGTTTCATCTCCTATTCTATTTCTTATGCTAAAAAAAATGGCAATCCAAGATGTATGGGGTAATTTTTGATATGGTAATCAGCAATGAAGAGGATCATAGCTAGATTTGTGACCTACTGTGCTCCATTTGTGCCCCTTGCATTGCACAAAGGAAATGAAGACATGGCATAACTCCATTGCTAGGGACAGTGCTAGCACTGGGAAGTATCCAATGGGCATAGTCAGCAAGGACATTTCCCTTCCTACAGACTCTCGGAAGGAAACGGAAGAGAAATAGCCAGAGTACAGTCCACTATATCTATCCACAGCTGATATGTCATTAAGAAGAGCTGACAGCTGCTGCAAGTTAGAACAAGCCCTCAGGCTACATCATCCTGCTCTATGGGCACAGCCAGGGGACAAAATCATAGCCAGCTCTCTGAAAGCCAAACCTCTCTGTTGCTTGGAGATAAAAATGACCTAATGAGCAGATGGACTTAGTTTGTTTTAACTTATAACTCCATAATTCTATAATACAATAAACTTCCAGCTTCTCTCTTGACCACTCATCCTCTTCAGCCAGGATAGGCTTTTCCTTTTCTTCTATATGGCAGCTTCTCACAGTCTTTTGAATCTGAATCCCCTTCAGAGACTGTGCTGCATGTGGGTTCTCCATAATTCATAAATCTGTTGATGCATCAGTTGCTTATAGGGTGGACACCTCTTGCAGTTTTGGCCTGGCCACTTCCATAGGGAGTGTCAGGATTAAAACTAGGGATGTGTGAACACCGGGGGCGGGTTTGGTGTTCGGCCCATTCGTGGTTCGGCCCCTCCGAAACCGTTCGGATTCTGGCTGTCGGCCCAAACCTGTTTGACCTGAACCTGTTCGGGGGGGGGGCTAACTGATTTGGGCAGGGGACAACGGGGAACCCGGTTTTCCCTCCCCCTCCCCCCAGGCTGCGTGGGTGGAAGGGGCGCCGGGGCTCACCTCCCCCCCATCCCAGCCTCATAATTATTATTTATTTTTTAAAAACCCACCCCAGGGATCGTCCTACCTGGTGGTGCCAGGGCTCTGGCCCCAGGACTGGCAGCAGCAGTGGTAGCAGCAGCAAAAGCAAGTCCGGCGGTGCTATGGACTAGTGCTTCAGGCCTCTACTATGCCTTCTGGGTCACATGACCTGGAAGGCCTAGTAGAGGCCTGAAGTGCTCTGGAGCACCGCCGGACCCACTGCTGCCGCTGCCAGACCCAGGGCCGGAACCCCAGCACCACCAGGTAGTTCAGTCTCTGACCCAGGTCCAGCGGTAACAGCAGTAGCGGTGGCAGGTCTAGGTCCGGCGGTGCTCCGGAGCACTTCAGGCCTCTATTAGGCCTTCTGGGTCACATGACCCGGAAGACCTAGTAGAGGCCTGAAGCACTCCAGACTGCCGCCAGACCCACTGACACTACCGCCGCCAGACCCGTGGTCAGAGCCCCGGCACCAACAGGTAGGGTTAGGGTGGGTTTTAAAAAAAAAATTACGAGGCTGGGCGGGGGGAGGTGAGTCCTGGATCCCTTCTAACCATGCAGCCTGGAGGGGGGAGGGGAAAATGAGTTCCCCCCTGTCCCCCGCCCCCTCCCTGAATGGGTTTGGAACCTGAACTTTGTTTGGCCAGTTCAGGCGAGGGCCAGTTCGGGTTTGGGGTGTTCACAAATGGACCAGACACCCCAAGTTGGGGCCGAATGCCGAACCCCTGAACCGCATTCACACATCCCTAGTTAAAACGGTGAGAAGTTGCAACCACAGTTGCTCATAAAGAGGGAAGAAGCTGCAGCAGACTTTACAGAGTCAATTCTACCTCCTCTATTCACATCAGCGTGAAGTTTGTCAATTTCATTACTGTAGTCTAATACCCAACAGGAATGAGAGAATTATGCAATGGAGGAGGCAGTGAGAAGAGGACACAACCCCTTGCTAAAAGCAGAAGAAGTGACTCCTTCCACTCTTAGCAAGGGGCTGTGTCCTCTTCTTACTTCCTGCTACATTGTATAATTCCCTCATTCCTGTTGGGTACTAGACCACAGTAATGAAATTGTCACATTTCACGCTCTATACCGAGCTGCCCTTGGTGAGTGTTCAGAAGCTGCAGCTGGTGCAGAATGCAGCGGTGGCTTGGTTCCCTTACAGGGACTTCCCAAAGTCTGCACTAACTGACTATAGCTTTCTGGGAACAATGCAAGGTGCTGGTTTTGACCTTTGAAAACCTAAACAGTCTGGGTCCCACATATCTGAATAACTGCCTGTCCTATCATATCCCAATACAGCCCCTACAGTCATCCGGGAGTACCCCGTTGTGGGTCCCATTGGTTACCCTTATCCATGGGACGGGGATGCGCAGGACGTCATTCTCTGTTGCTGCCCCTGTCTTGTTGAACTCCCTTCCCCAGGAGGTTTGCTTGAGCTCGAGTCTGGGAATCTTTTGAAGGTGGTGTACAACATTTTTATTTAGAAAAACATTTGGCAGGCAGGGGTAAGGGTTGGTTGGTTTTTTAGGAAGGATTGGGGGTGGGAGGTTTTATTGTTTGAATTATATTGTTGATGTTTTATGAATTGTGAGCCACCCTGAACCTCTATGGGAAGGACAGCCTATAAATATAAATAAATAAATGTATGTCAGGAAAAGTGTCAGAGTGTGGGAGAAAGCTACTTACCCCCACTTTGTTTTGAAAACTGCAGCACTGTTGCTGTTACACTGAATTTCTGTGGTACTGCTGGCAAGAGTTAGTAAATGTCAGAAAATAGCCTTTTCGATCAGTTTTGATTTTTCCCAATTTCGGATACTTTCCAAAGTAGTTACATCGTTAAGAAATAGAAACACAGTCGGCATATTTACACACACCTTAAAGTGTTGGTCTTTCAATCTTATAGGTTTACAAGTCCACAAGTAAGTTCCAGATGTATTCTTCACCCACACACTTACTTGAAGCAGTTCCTGGATGCATTCTTCACACAAACACTGCCCTGAGACAGCCTAAAGTAGCCACAGCTGTAGACGTGAGGGGCTGCCATGGAAACCAAGTGAGAACAGCTGCCTGGAGAAAGCAGTTTACCACAAAAATGTTTTACACACAAACATTTTCAAATGTTTTCTCCAGGTGCATGGAGAAAAACAGTTTACCACAAGAATGTTTTACACACAAACATTTTCAAATGTTTTCACTCCTTCCCATCATTTCTGGTCAAACACTCAGTGAGCTTTTATATTCTTTACACATGAACAAAGATCACCTTTTCTCTATTATGGAAATGTGAGAAAAGTGCACAGACACTTAGGATGGCCTTTACTCATTTGTATGTTGGTCAAAGTGATGTTGAGGAATTATTTGGATTTATAGAATAGTCTGTTTTAAAGAGATGTACAAAATCACTGAGGATTGGGCAAGTAGTACTGGATAGCAATCAACAACTTAACTGATTTTTCTAATACACTCTTCCATCATACTTAATCCTTTCTCAGCATTCATACTTCACAGCATAACATAGTCATTAGAAATGCTCCAAGGATTCTCTCTCTTAACTCCCTGCATCAAGGTACTCATTAAAAATCACAAAACAACAACAAATAACAACAACAGGCTTACAGCTGACCCTTGATGTAAAACTTAGAACAAATAACTCACTCTAGCCACCTCTGCAACTGAATCTATGTATGATGCATATGTGTGTCCATCTGTCTGAATATGTATATAGTTTATGTATCTGAAGCATGTATCTGTAAGCTCATCCCTACAGTTTAAAGAGAAATTCTTTTCTGACAGGAAAAAACATTGTAAAATTTGAAGAGTCCCAAATACTCAGAGGTGTCTGCCAAACCAAAAAGTGAATGTTAAATGCATGAATTCCCAGATGGTGCATTTGCCCTTTAATGCTAATATATTTGTGAAATAAAGACATTTCTGTGAATTATTATAAGCCACTCCAAAGCTATCAACTTTCAACTAGCTAACGATATTGCACTGCCAATTTGAGAGCAATATAAATATATTGGATCAAAATAGATTTGCTGTTTGTAAGTCAATGACTTTCTCAATATTTTGAAATGATTCACAAGCTTTTCTTTATTGTCATAGGATCATAAAAAGTTAGAGATGGAAAGACCGCTAAATTATGTGGTGGAATTCAGGGCAAAAGCATTACTGTTTCACAAGGTATCTATATTGAGCAATTTGGCTATTTCGTCTGTTAAGGTCTTGGTGAAGGGGTTTCCACCACTGTCTCTAAGAGAATATTATAATACCACCTGTTTAGGTCACTGTAACAGTAGACACAGTGGCAAGTGGAATACTGATTCTGTAACCATGTGGGGTTAACATGTAACAGTGCTCTTAAAACAGGGATCAGGAAATAGGGATCAGTCTTTTATCAACATATTGTGTTCGTGAGTCACTGTTTGATTACAAACACCACAGTTTGAGGCTCTGGTTCAGAAAAAAAATATTTGACCAGAAGCTTAAGTCCATGCATATTTGGTACAGCACTTCTGTGCTTTTTTAATTCTTATGCTTGGGCTCAGTAGAATCACAGATGTCAAGTTAAACATTTGATTTACTCTTGCAATGAATAAGGGGCTAAATTAGATTGGTAATTTCACCACCTCAGTGATGCCTACCCCGTCCATATATTGTTTGCTTATAATACTATCACAATCCCTGTAGTTGTCACTATGAAGCTACACTTAGCTACTCATCTTTTCTCATAGACCACTGACTGATAGGGATGGGCGAAGAGGCCGCGGTTCGGTCATTTGGTCATTTGGTCGTTCGGTTCGGTCACCGAGTTCGGGTTCGGGCATTCAGTCCGGGATCCGAATTCGGGTTCAGTCAATCAGTTCGGTGGTGTTCGGTTCGGCCGTTCGGAGATCAGTTTCAGTTTCAGTATCGGTCTAGTTAACGTGTGGTCCCGTGATCGCGTCAGAAGCCGGAAACCGGAAATTCGAGTGTGTGCAGTGCTTGTGTGGCAAGAGAGCGTGTGTGGTGTGACTGGCTGGCTGTTCGTGTTTGTTTTGTGTGTTTTGGCTGTGTTTGACTGTGTGTTGGTTTAAATGTGTTGGTTTGGCTGGTTGGTGAGTTGGTGGGTGACTGTATGTTTGGCTGGTGTTTTGGAAAAAAAAATATGAAGAAGCCTGTTATGATTAAACACTGGGGGGGGAGCAAGGTGGTGCTCCCAGAGCTGGTAAAGGAGGAGGAGGAAGAGGATGTTGCTGCTGCGGCTGCTGCAGCACCTTCGGTGGTAGTGGAGGAGCAAGAGCCGGGCACAGGAGGTGCTGCTACTCCTGCCAGGTTTGTAAACTTTTTTTTTACTGTGAGGACAAGAAGAATACGTATCCTTTAGAGTGAGCTCACTGACATGCGGGTGGGTGCGTTGTTGGTGCGTATCAGTCAGGCACAAACAGTGGGCATCAGCGGATGTCTGCCACATAGAGAGAGGTTACTGTGGGGGGCTCGTCCAGCAGTCAGCCATGACCATGAGCACCCTCACCCAAGCATGTGCTAGCCATCCCTAGCAAGGGTCTCTACTCTCCAGTTGCCATCCCTACCTAGCGCCCACAAATAAGGGCAGGATTTGCACGTGCCAGCCAGGGTCTTTCCAGTTGCCATCCCTAGCTCCCCAGGGAAGGCAGGATTTGCATGTGCCAGCCAGGGTCTCTCCATTGCCATCCCTTGAGCTCCAAAGAGGGCAGGTTTTGCACGTGCCAGCCAGGGTCTCTCCATTGCCATCCCTAGCACCCAAAGAAGGGCAGGATTTGCACATGCCAGCAAGGGTCTCGCCATTTGCCATCCCTAGCATCCCCTAGCACCCCAAGGAGGGCAAGATTTGCACGTGCCAGCAAGGGTCTTTCCAGTTGCCATCACTACCAACACCCCAAGGAGGGCAGGATATGCACATGCCAGCCAGCGTCACCATCTCCAGTTGCCATTCCTAGCACCCCAAGGAGGGAGGACTAGAGGCATAATCATAAATGCATGATATTACTTAGGTATTGTTAACTTGCTTATGTATTCCTGTTACAGAGAGGGTGCGGAGGGTGAGGAGGAATCTGTTGTGGGTGCAGGCACAGGAGGACACCAAGTTGGAGGTCGCCAGAGCCACCACATAGCCGGTCCAATGTCTGGTGGTTTTATGAGAAGGGTGACAAATACGCCATCTGCAAGGTTAGGCACGGGGACTGGAACACCAGGGAATGGATTTCCCTATGACCTGTTAGGAACGGAAGTCCCCTGCAGAGAGAGATTGGCCACCCACGGTGACCCACTCACTTGTTTAGACAGAATTCAGGCAGGGATTGACTCAGACCATTGTGATGCAGTATGGCACTTCTTATGTTCCTATATTTGTATGTTCTTTAGATCTTCTACAAAAGATTCAGGAGGCAGAGAGAGGGGACCACATCAGGGCTAATCGCCCATATTGAGAAGCTCCATGGCCAGAAGGTGACTAGGCTGCAGGACTCTGGCATGGCCGTGGAGCTGGAGCATCAGCGCCAGAAGAAGGGGGGGGGAAGGCAACGTGAAAGAGATGCCATCAAAGCCCTTCCCCTTTCTTCAGCTCTGATGTGGAATCCTCTGGGTCCTGGGAGTCTGCAGCAGCAAGGGCCTTTTGGGCCGAGGTGGAGAGACCCACCCAGAACTTCATGGCAGGCCTGCAGCAGCAAGCAGCCACCATGGAGAACCGACTGGTGGAACGGTTCCAGGTGGTCAAGGTACGCAAAAAAAGGTGGAGGCGTACTCGCAGTACATCTCCAAGTATGTCTCCGCTGAGATGGCTGACCTGGAACTCTTCCGCCAGTCGTCTCCAAGTGGCAGGCGGCCGAGGCATGGGCCATTGAATATGCCATCCAACACGGCTAACAAATGCCGGCAGGTCTAATGCCCCCTGCCCCTAGCTGCCTTGCACCCCTTCTGCCTTTCCCCCAAGTTCTGGGGGGCAGGCCCAAAGACTGAGTAGAGATAAGTTTCCTTTCTAGTTTAAAATGTTTGGTTTTTGTTTTATAATGTTGTTTTGTTAATAAAAGTTATATTTGTTGTTATTGTTATGAGCTTTGTTTTACCTGCCCAATCTTTTATCCCTCTGTGCTGAAGTTCTGACTGACAGGTAACAGAATCTCATACAGTTATCCCTATCACCAGCACCTGGCACCACATGTAGCGTAGTTAAAGTGTTAACCCAAAGACGTGCCATGCAGCAGTAGGAGTCTCAACTTGCAGACAGCCCCCTAGGAGGGCCAGGGCTTGTGTCTGTGAGGGTGTGCCAGGGAGAAAGAGAGACAGGCTCCTTGGCAGCGGGCAGCAGGTGGCGGGAGCTGGAGGTCGGAGGGGTTTTTATTTCAGCAGCTTCAGCAAGCATACACAGGTGGGTGTGGAGGAGTAGGATGTTGAGGGAGGGGCAGGCTGGCATGCAGGCACCGGGCTTCTGGATGCAGTAGAATGGAATGCAGCCCCCAGTGACTGGAATGATGATCCCAGAATCTCGTTGATGGTTCCTGGGACGGGCGGACATGACTGATTCAGGTACAGTAGAATGACAGCCTAAAGCCTATGGGAGTTGAATGATGTTCCTAGAATGAGTGCATGGTTGGGCACACTTCATTCAATCATGCGGTATGTGGTAGCAGGTACAGGAACGCACACAGGCAGACAGGCACATATAATACGTTGTGTTATATTCCATCTTATTCTGGTAGGTTTGCTGCTGAAAGTAGGCACTGGGCAATGGGTGTCAGGCACATGAGCACAGATGGGAGTTCTTCCTGGTTCTGTCAGGTGGCAGCTTGAGCTGGATGGATACACCAACCTCTCCCCATCCACCCCCATCTCTCTCATTCTAGTGGGGAGCCCCCCCCCCACTCCCTCTCTCCCTTCATCTCCCTCCAGAGCTTCCTCTGGGTCCTGCCACCACTGTGCAGTCACTGCCAGGTAGGCATGCTGTGCATCCCTACTTGACCACAGGTCTGCTGTAAAGTGTACGGTGGCCTCCCCAGCCCCTGCCAGCTGCTCCATCACCCACTCCTTCAAAGCCCTGTACAGCTCTGGCACCGCATTCCAACTGAGGGTGATATGGGATGGCAGCTTAAAGTTGGGGAGTACTGGGAGCCTGAGACTTGACTGCCCCCCATGCTACTGCCACTCTCCCTGTGCCCCCCTCTATAGCTGCTACTGCTGCTGCTGCTCCTCTTCCTACTGCCATTGCCGAGGGATCTTGCCCTGCCTCTAGCAGCCAGGGTGTGATCCACCAGCTCTGGACTGCTGGAGATCCTCTCGACAATGGGGGACATTGGTGGCCCTGGAGGAATACAGGAAGCTGCACCTGTACCAGCACCACCAGCAGCAGAGACAGACGCAGCCTCATGTCCTGCAGGCCTTCCAGTGCTCTGTGTGGCAGTGGAGGGCACTTCCAGGAGGCGATGCTGAGCTGCTGAAGCCTGTTGCTGCCCTAAAGCAGGCTTGCAGAGTTTGGGGCATGGTGATGTGCGTGGGCTGCTGCTGCTGCTGCTGCTTGCTTCCACTCTGCTGGCACGGCCCCTACCCCTACCACCTTTCCCACATGCCACATTACCTGTCTTACAGGCAGCAGACTGGCCTCTCCTTCCCTTCTCCATGTCTTCCAAGTCAAAGAATGCACAGTAGCACACAAAGATTGTATGTATATATATATATAATTCATTTTTTTCCCTCTAATATATCTATACTAACTCTAACTAACTATTCTAAAATCTATGTAACTAAATATTATATCTAAAGGCCTAGTCCTACAAACACACTCTATAAAAACGGAACTAACACTATATCTATCTCTATACTAAGGTAACTCTTATCTAGCTATAGTAACTAACAAATCTATCGATCGATCGATCTATCGATCTATCTATCTAATATTACACAGGGATGGGGGGGGAACACAATGAACACAGGGAGGAGTACAAAACTGAAATGAAACCTAAATCAATTTAATAATCCTACTCTAAATAAATCCAAAAACAGGGGAAGTGAATCAGGGATGGAGGAATATATAGAGGGAGAGGAAAAGGATTCAATGGAGGGGAGGAGGAAGAACACAGGGAGGGGTAAAAAATAAAAATAATACCTAAATCTATCTAATATAATCTATATAAATGATAATATGGAGGTAAATGGGTTGGATGGGTGAAATAGGAGGAGGATGACAGTGGATTGAGGAGCTGGGAGATACACAAACTGCTGGGAGATGAAGCCTTCTGAAAACGCCTGCTGTCAGGAACAGTGACAAGATCAGAAGGTGTTGGAAGGGGGGAGGGCAATGAGTTTTGTTACTTGCTGTGCCCATCTGACCGCAAGCCGTATTGGCTCCGTGCAGCCTAGCTCGTGGCCAGTCGAAGCCTGCGAAGCCAGTGGTCTGAGGAGAAAAGGGATGGTGATTTGCCAGGCTGGATGCTACTCCAAGCCTCTCCACCCCTGGTGCCTGGAAGTCTTTTTCCCAGCTGACCCCCCCCCCCCGCCTCCCTGGGTCAGGCAGTGGTCAACTAGTCACTCACTGGTCACGTTTCTCCCGCCCGAACGTTTCTTCATCCGAACATGATCCAAACCGACTGGACCATTCAATTGTTTCAGAGTTCAGTATCGATTTTGGTTTGGTCAGTTCGGGTTCGGGTTCGGTCATCTAATGGACCAGGTTCAGTCCAAACTCCAAACTTCTGAACTGCGTTCGCACATTTCTACTGACTGACCACTTTGTTGCTCTTTTCTGAAATCCCTTTATTATATCAATGTGATACTGGTTTACTGGTGGCCAAAACAGATAATAATTTTTCAGTTATGGTGACAAAAATAGATAGTGAGACTAGTACAGTCCTGTTCCAATTATTGATATTTTTGCAAAGGCAGCTCTCCAATGGATTGTGACTTTCTATCAGATGTGAGCTCCATTTGCTACAATGAATAAAATAGTGTGCTTGGTAATTTATTACAACTGCTCTGTAAAGGATTTTGTGTAACAATTAGTCTTCATCAAGGGTCATCTCCATTTGCATGGTAATGAACCATTCTCTTCCAAGAGGTATCAAAAACAATCAAAGAGGCTAATGAGATTTTATGTAAGCCTCCTGTGGTTGCACTTGCTTAGATCAAATGCTTTGGCAGAATTCAGTGTTGTGTTCTCGTATTCAAAGAGGAGAATATGTATTTTTTCTGCCTAAAATGAAGATTCAGGTTAAGGGGGAAAATAGACAATAGAAGAACATATCTAATGTTTCCATAAAATAGGCTGGTTTTGCACGGACTGCCCCCTTCTGCCATTCAGTGTTCGGGCGGGTGTGAAGCTGGGGGACAGTCCCTGTTAACGGCTGCCAGTAGGTGTGGGGATGTGTGTGTGGCAGGTATGCACCCGTGTAAACACCATGGACCGCACACTTACCCACACCCATCTCCACCCACAGAGCCCTCCGACAAAATGGAGGAAGCTCCATGGGTGGGAGATGGGAGTCGGTAAGTGTAGGTGTGTGTGTGTCCATGTAAGCAGGCACACACCCACCTACAACCACCATGCTGATACCCTCACTCCACCCAGGTCCGTGTAAAAATGACCATAGAGAACCTAGTTATTCACTTGGTTGAATTCAGCATCTAAAGAGAAACAAAATGGCAGCTAACTTAAACCTGCCCTTCCAACACATACATCTTTATATTTATTTTGTGCAGTAGTACATGAAGAGCCAAATGACACTATGGCCCTTTTCACACCAAGGGTAATTTCTGATGTTACGTGACCCCAGGTCGCCACAGTGGATTCCCAACCATGGCTAGCCGCCTAACCCTGACCCATGGTTTCGACAGACTCCAAAGAGATATGACGGGAGCAGGACCATGGTAAGGAAACAGACAGACAGGCTGTGATCCAGGATAGTGCAACAGACATGACACCGATCCCGAACTGTGGCAAGAACCCCCAGAAGCCACCAGGGCAGACCGGGACACAGACAAGGCCGACCGTGGACAAAGGAAGCCAAAAACGCCACAAGGCACCGCCCATGCAAGGGAAACGGGAAGGGAGGGGGAGGAGGGAGGTGAGTGGCCAAGCCACACACACCCAACAGGAAGAAAGAAGCCATGGACAGAGCTGAACACAAACCACACACACACTGGCAAGCACACGCACAGCTGAATAGGAAAAGGAGTAAGGGGGGGCACACAGGGGCACACAAGGGGGGATGGGTAGCACCACACTAGGAAGCCCAAGAGACAGTAGCAAGGACACGGGGGGGGGGGCTAAGACCAACAATGGGCAACAAAACAGGAGGGGGACAGGGACAGGGACAGGGACGGAACAAAGCAGGATACAGGAGCAGGCACTCAACACCCCAGGGACAGCACAGGCACCCAACAGCAACACAGTCTGCTGTACAGAGAGGGGTCCACACAATGACAGAGCAGAGTCACAGGGGATGAGCCACCAATCCGACGAAGACAGTGGGGAGGGCGGAGGCAGGTCTCAACAGCAAGACAACCGGGCCCGGATGGTAGTGCACAGCCAGCGAGGGGAGAGAGCCCAAAGTCGCAGACAGCTGATGGTGCCCCCCCCCCCAACATGGGGATGCCTGGTGGAACAAGCAAGGGAACCCCAATCACAAACAGTAACTGAGGCATCACAGGGTGGGGGCTGAGCACAGACACTGGCAGGGAGCCAGCTGAACAAGGGACCAAATGTCCATGGTTATCCCCAGTACAGGTGTCTGATAGCAGCTAACAGCTGACCAGGGGGAAGGTCACGGAAACAAACCCCAAGGGTACAGATGGTAAAGTGATGCCAGAAAGACGGCCCTGGGGTGCAAGCGACCCGGTAAAGCTGAGCAGAATGGGGGAGCAGATGGAGCCAGAAAAGCAGCGGGTCGACAATGGGAATGATGTAGCGGGTCACAGAATGGAAGATCCAGGCTGGTGCAGGGAGCACCCGGTGGAGGCGATTGTCTGCAGACAGATGACACAGGGAGATCTTCAGCCAGCTGCACTGGGTCACGAAGGAGGGTGGAATGAGGTGGCCCAACAGATTAACATAGTGGGGCAACTGCAACATGCCCCGGCGATATCCCATCCTTGCCATGTGGTGAGCAACAAGATAGTAGGCCTAAAACAGATCGGGACTAGTGATCCCAACCTGAACATTGGCACGGGACCACATTTCAGACAGCGCTAGCAGCTTGGGTCCGGTGGGATTGGGCAAGACATAGTCAGCAGCAGGGGGCCACAACAGCTGTCCAAGCTCCAACAGGTGGTAATACGACACCCCACAGGAACGCTAGTAGCCACGGGCCCCTAGAATGCAGCAGAAATAGGACACAGTCAGGGGAGGGCCGCCCTCTGCCTGACAGGTCTAGAAGCTGGACAAGGCACAGACAGAGAGAGCTGACACTGTCTCAGGAGCAGACGATGACACCAGCGACCCCCTTAGCTCTGGAATGCACCCATCCGGAAAGGGATGGAGGCCCAGCTCCATAGCATGGAGCTGGCACTCGCAAGCGGTAGCCACATATCCAAAGCGGTGGAGGCCTGAGCTCAAACACTGATAGGCATCCGGGAGGGTAGACGGGGAGCAAGGAACAGTTGAACACCAGGGTAATGCCACAGGTCAGCTAGAGCCATGGTCTCCCTGTAGGTCCAACAACGAGGACTAGTTTTGGAATGCTGAGTGGGAGCTCTGATGCAGCAGCATGGGCCATGGTGCAGCTGGCAGAGGATATGAGAATGAAGGACAGTGGGGACCCTCAATCCATGGTAGTGAGGGGAGGCAACCAGGGGAGCTCCAAAGTCATGTGATAAGGGTAAGGGTAGAACAATGGGATGGCAGAGAAACAGTGAATGGAGAGTAGACACAGCACAGCTGAGGAACCCAAGGCAAGAGACGGCCTACATACAGAGAGAAGTGATATGCACACAACGTTCATTCATCCTCCACGGCCCCGTTACACCACCTACATGCCAAGGGCACAGCCCTCCCCCCTCCCATGCACCCGAGGACCCAACACCCCAATAGGCGGTAGCGACCGGCACCAGGGGGCACAGGACCTACAGGAGGAGCCCCCCAGTATGGGTGACCGACCCCATGCCACCACGAGCACCCGGTAAAGCATAGCCCACAACCAATTGGTGCAGAACCTGGGTACAGAGTCCAACTGACAGCCAATGGCACATTGACGTGTGTTGGCTGCAGGCCCTTATAGAGAGCCACAACCTGCAGCACAGTGGCACGAGCGTGCTCCATGCAGTGTGCCTGACACCACCCGGCGCTTCTGGGGCACCTACCAGCTAAGGCCCATGCAGGTACCTGACATGGATGCGAACCAACGGGATGCCTGCTGGCTCCTGCTGGAGATTATAGATGAGTGATACCGGCATCACACCGAGCTCCAGCGGGTCATCACATAGATGCTCGAGATGTACACTGGGGTGCGTGAATGCCTGGTCCGGTTTGCTGCAACTAGCCTGCTCGCCCACCACAGGTGCCACTGCATCGAGGCAATGTACATGGCGCGCCAGCTCTCTGGAACTTACCGCAGGGCCCTGCTGAGTGCACACACCCATCCGGCTGGCCTCAGGCAAGCAAATGCATGCCACTACTGGAGAAGGGTGGCCCTTTTCTATGCTGTCATGCTCGCAGGCACCTCTGGACCATGCCCAGGGGCCAGGAATGGTGGGAGGGGGCCCTGACATGATGGTGCGATGGTGCTTGGAGGGTAGACTTCCGTATGGACTGGCGTAACCTCTTGTGACTGGCAGAGCTACTGTGGCCCTGGCTGGAGTGGCTGCATACCCCCCTGTACTCCCCGATCCCAGTCGTGCAGTGGTTGGCATAGCTGTCTGGGTCCTGGCCATCCTAGATTCCTGCCGTTCCGTGTTTCAACACTTCAGAGTGGGACTCACAACCGTCACTGGCATCATTTGTGACTTCTGTGAGGTTGTGGAGGTGGTCCTCCTCTACTGCATGATCTAGCTCGTGGATCAGGGGGCTGTGATGGCCAACTTTGAGGCTACCACGTTCCCCAACTGCCTGGGTGCAAAGGATGGCACCCATGTGGAGCTTCTCCACCCACCCCCCATGATGATGGAGCTGATTACATCAACAGGCATGGTTATCAATCGTTGCAGTTCCAGGCTCTTGTTTATTGCTGGGGCCAGTTCACTGACATCTTCACCGGCCACTCCGGCCACAGCCATGATGCCCATATCCTCACCATCTCCCCCCTCTTCGCATGGATGTACAGGGGGGACTTTGCCAACATGTGAATGACCCAGATTGAGGGGGTGTTGATGCTCCCCTGCATCATCAGGGACCCGGCCTATCTGCTGCTCTGCTGGCTCATGAAGGTCCGTCTGGTGGCCTGGAACCAGATGGAGGTCCTGTACAACACCTGGCTGTGCACCATAAGGACCATGGTCGAGAGGGTCTTCAGTGCCCTCAAGCAGAAATGGAGGTGCCTGGTCGGACACCTGGAGTACTCATTGGAGACCTTCGCCCTGGTAATTGGCACCTGCTGCATGTTGCACAACATCTGTGAGACTGATGGAGTGGCCCTTGGGTTTCCCAGGCCATAGCGGTCAGCTGGTCCCGTTCCGCTATACATGAACGTAGCAAACCCCAGGGAGTACCGTTATGTTAAGTGGATCCGAGCAGCACTTACGAGGCACATAACATAGTTGCCCCAGGCCTGAGACACCTGGGGTCCAAGGGGCGGGACCCCTGCCATGCTAGTGGCCGGGAGTGTGCGAGCTGTAGTTGCTGAGCTCACGATCTCCGGCATGTGTATCAATGAATGATAGGCATGATGGTTACAGTGAATAAAGATGTCTTTATTGTATTTACAGTGATCCCTGTGCCCTATTTCCCCCTACCCTTACCCCTGCCCCGTGGCTCCAGCCTGCTTCCTGTGGTGACCTCTCTGTCGTCGTGTGGGCTGCTCCTCAGACTGCGAGCCTCCCTTGCCTGCACTGGTGTCCTCCTCCATTATTATTATTATTATTATTAACAAACATTTATATAGTGCCAGCAGTATACCTGGTACTTTACAAAGTAATAAAATAGACATGGTCCCTGCCCTTAGGGCTTACAATCTGAGAGACAGGAACTGGGGGAGAGACTTAGGAAGGGGAACAGAAGGAGAGACAAGGGGTCTAACATTCATGAAGATGCGAGGTCTCAAGTGCACGTACTTGGCTTGGTTACGATGAGAATGACAGCAGGCAGGTCCATGTTGCAAGGATAAGGGTAAACCGATCGTAGGTATAGGAATAGTGGCTCAGCAGGATAAAGAGTCAGACAGAGCAGAGCGAAAGAGGTGAGTTTTAAGGAGAGATTTGAAGGTATGAAGGGAGGGTGCAAGGCGGATGTGGACAGGGAGGGAGTTCCAGGCATGGGGGGCAGCAAGTGAGAAGGGACGAAGGTGCTTAGGCGAGCAGGGAAGGTGTGGAAGGGTGAGAGAAGGGACAGAGGAGGAGCGAAGTGCATGGGCTGGAGTATGGAGGGCGATAAGTGCAGAGAGGTAGGGGGGAGCACGACCTCCTGGTTCTCCACTGTTCTCCACTGTGGCTGCTGCTGGGGGCTGGTTAGGCCCGGGATTGCCTGCTGCTGCTGCACCTGGCGGGGCAGCTGTTGCCTTCTCAGCTCCGGTGGGACGGGGAGGCAGCTGCATGGGCCCTGTGGTCGGGACTGCTGCTGCTGCTGAGGGATGGGCACCAGCGGAGGGATGGCAGGTGAATGTGGGGCTGAAGCCAGTATGGTGATGGGGGTGCTGCTGCCCTACACCCACCTGCCATGTAGGCACTCATCGTGCCCGCATAAAGTAGCAGCGAGGTGCCAATATTGAGGGACCAGTTCAGCTTCTGGGAGTGCTCAGTGGCCCAGCGGTTGATAGTGTCCGTCAAATGCTGTATCGCCTCCATCTGGCATGTGTGGTCCCATCTCTGCAGCCTCCTCTTCTTCTGCATCTTGGCTAGGAGGTGCCTGTCCCGTACCTCCACCTGCTCCACGGCCCTACCACTGGCCGCCTCCATCCTGTCAATGGAGGCAATCCTCACCTCCCCCTGCTTTGTGCTGGTCCTCATTAACTCCTCTGCCAGGTCCTTCCGCCGGTGGCGCACACATGCCCTGTGCCCTCGCATCCTCTGGGCTGCTGTCACTGGTCCCTCTCTGGTCCGACCCGGCTGCCAGAGCAGCAAATCTGTGGGATACAGGTTCGGTTGGCTCGGTTGGGCAGCCGGTAGCTGAACATGTGCCCCCCCAGAACAGTGCTGAGGCGAGGCCTGGGATGCCTGCCCATCCCTCCCCCTTCGGTGGTCGTGTCTCCTTGCCTCCCTCTACACACCTGTGGCCCACTACCCCTCCCCTATTCCCTCATGGCACCCTCACCACCCCACCTACCAGCTCTGGCAGGGTCCCATGGGAGCCATGTGTGTGGGTCTATTCACTCCCCCTTGGGCTGTCACCTTCTGCCGGCCCGTTGGTCTCCCCCCCACCCACTCACCTTGCTTCACCCACTGCTGCTGCTGCTGCTCCCCCTCCACCTTGACCTCCCATGGCAGTGGTATCAGTCCTGTGTGGGAACAGTCATAGAAGTGTGTCATTGGGGTTTCCCTCTCCCTCCCCCATGTCCTGCCTGTCCCCCCGTCCCGCTTCTGGCCTCTGGTGGGCCCATCCCTTCAGCTTACTTTCTGCCATGTGTTCTGCTGCTCCCAGTGCCCATTCCCCCTCTATTGCCTCCTTCTCTCCCTCGGTTGCTCCTGCGGTAAGGAGGGGATTGGTTGGTATAGTTCCCTGCCTGCTCCCTTGCTGGGTCTGTGCAGGCCCCATGACTTCCACGCCCTATGCCTACCTCCTATGTCCATCTCTGAGCCCTCCATGGCCGGCTACTCAATAGGGCTCTGCTCTGAGTACTCCCCTAGCAGCCACTGGCTCAGGGTGACCAGCGTGTCATCATCGGAGCCCAACCCCGAGTGCGGAAATAGGCACCCCGTGCCTGACCGTGACAGGGGCCTACTAGTCCCCAAAGTCCTGGGCCATTCCTCTTGGGATGCAGGTCCAGCGGTGTCTGTGGGTGTACCCGGTGTTGCCATGGGGGGGTGGGACATCCTCCTGTGTCCGGCCCTGTGCCATGGCGATCCCTACCAGCAGGGGGGCCACGATGGATTGCTTCATGTGGAGGATCCTGTCTAGGGCATCATAATAGGGTGCAGTCTGCACTGTGACCGGACCGCTTGTTATTGTTCTTTATGTGTTTGTAGCCCCTCTTGACCTCCTGGACCTTGGACCAGCACTGTGCTGCCGAACTCTGATATCTGGCCTCCCCCATGTCCCTCACTATCAGGTCAAACACATGCACATTTCACTTGTTTACGATGAGCTCCACCTGGTTTTCCAGGGACCCCCAGATCCTGATAAAGTCCTGGGTCTCCTGGACATCCCACTGTCCCACTCTCTGGTACCTCCGTGCTGGGTGCTCCAGCTCCTGTGCCACTGCCGCCTCCTCTGCCTCCTCCAGCTCCTCCCTGCTGGTGTCCTTTGGGGGTTCCAGAGCTCAGGCACGTTTCCTGGTCTGTTGGGTGGACATGGGGGGTTGGGTGCTGTGGTTGTGCTGTTCCTTCCCCCTGCCCCCGCCCTCCCTCCATGGCTGTCCACTATCTTTGCACCTTCCCAGTCATCCCATTGTGGTCTCCTTACCTGTTTGCGGTGGGTCTCCGTCCCCTGTTCAGTATCCCCCTGTGGGGCAGGTTACTCCAGCTCCTGCAGCTGCTGCTCACATTCCATTGCTGTCCTGTCTCTCTACTATCTCTTCCTGTACCGCAACCTCATTCCCCTTCTGCAGTGTGCCCTTTTAATATCCCACCTTGATCCATTTGTTGGCCATTGCCTGGCAGTGACGTTGCATGCATTCGCCATGACATGGGATTGTTCTGTGTGATCGCGCCTGGTAGTTGTCATTCAGACATTACTTTTGGCCATTTCCTGGTGGGGATTTCATTAACCATAGTTCTGGACCTGCTCCCGTCCTGAGCTCCAGAACTGTGGTTGGCCTTGGCTCCTACTCGTGATTGACTGTAGTGAACATCTGGAAGCTGCCGAACAGACATTCAGGGCTCAGTGGCCATGCTGCGGGGATTGAGTGTGGTTCACTGTGATTGACTGTGATCTAGTAATGTCTGAAATTACCCAGACACTCTAACACTGTTAAAAGGGGTGTTACATTTTATTATACATGTTGCAGGGTACCCATAGAGCACACCTGCAGCCCTGCAATATGTATAATAAAATGTAACACTCCTTTTATCAGTGTTAGAGTGTCTGTGTGAAAAGGGCAGGGACACTATTGTTATTTAGCTAGACAGTATAGGCACCCCTCAGAGGAAATAATTTTAGTAAATGCTTTCCATTCAAATCTTTACACATGAAAACAAGACAAAAAGTCATACAACCAAAGAAATTGAAAAAGAGAATGGAATAGAATGTTTGTAAGGCACCCACTTTTTTATATTATGAGTAATCATGACTGAACAAGAAGAATCAGACTATAGGTTTTTTATTTATTTATTTATTTATTTATTTAGTTAGTTAGTTAGTTAGTTAGTTCAATTTCTATCCCGCCCCTCCTGCGAACAGCTCGGGGCAGCTAACAACTTCATCATAAAAACAATTTTAAAACAGAATATAAAGCATCCATAAAAACACTACAATAAGCTGGGATAAAAACAACAATTAATAAGGGTGTGGGAAGATAGAACACCCCCTAATCCCTCCCACCCGCCTCCCTAAAGGCCTGGGTGAACAGCCAGATCTTACAAATTCACCAAAATGTCAAAAGGCTTGGGGCCAGGCGTGTTTCCTCCGGGAGGGAATTCCAAAGGTGTGACCCAGCCACTGAGAATGCCCTCTCCATCGTGGCCCCCCGCTTAACACGGGGGACCTCCAAGAAGGCACCCCTGGCGGACCGAAGGAGCCACTCTGGGGCGCGGAGGGCAAGGCGGTCACTGAGGTATGAGGGGCCCAGACTGTGAAGGGTCTTATATATTAGCACCAATACTTTGAACCTGGTTCGGCACGCTATCGGCAGCCAGTGCAGAGCCCAAAGCACAGGTGTTATATGCTCCCGATGGCCCGTCCCCGATAGGAGATGGGCTGCCGCATTCTGCACTAGCTGCAGCTTCCGAACCAAGAACAAGGGCAGTCCCACATAGAGCGCATTGCAGTAGTCCAGCCTCGAGGTGATGAAGGCATGGATGAGGGAGGCCAGGTCAGGGCCAGAAACGAACAGACGCAGCCTCTGCACCAGATACAACTGGCGGAAGGCGACCTTCGCCACTGCCTCCACCTGCTGCTCCAGGTGGAGGTCTGCATCCAAAATCACCCCCAGACTCCAAACCTGCTAAGCTACAGGAGGGCGAACCCCCCCAATCAGGCAGGCCGACACCTCCCTCAATCTCCCCACTACCATCACCTCCGTCTTATCTGAGTTGAGCTTCAGTCTGCTCTGGCACAACCACTCTGCCACGGCCTCCAAACACTGTTTAGTTTTTATAGTAGTTTATAATAGTATATGACCTAAAAAATCATATAGGTCCCTCCACAGTAAAGTAGCTAAATGTGAAACCTCTTCATTTCTAGATGAAGTTGATGTATAGAATTAACTTTACAACAAGAGTATGCTGAACTGATTTCTATATATCACCATTATGTTTTTCTGAAAAACTATTAAATTACAATATTTTCTTAAGTGATAGAATTAATGCAATGGAAAATGACAGGCACCTGAAATTCCTAGGTTTCAAAATATTTACTTTCTAGAAGGTCCTATGTCCTGTACAAATTTGAGGTAAAATTCATTGTCATTTTGAATCTTTTTAGTTACTGCTCTTAACTCAAAGGAACAAAGAGATACACATGATCTCCCAGGACTCCTTCATTGATGATTGTCCAACGGTTCCTTGCTGCTTTAGTCACTTTAATCTTCTTACGTACACATTTGTGTACGTAAACTTCTTACGTACGGACCAATTCAATGGACTCTTAGTACAAAACACTACTGCAGATGATGTGATGTGGTAAATGCAGAAACCTTGATCATTCCAAACACCCAGGCCCACAGTGCTCAAACCACTTGCTGTATGGTGATAGCAATGGAACTACTCAAGAGTAAGTGGTAAGTAGACTAAGAGTAAAGGACTGGAGCCTCTGGATCCAGTCGAAGGTGCCCACACACACTATGTACAGGATGTATTTGCACCGACTGAGTATGCACCATGCGTGCACCCTTACTTATCAATGCTATGCACAATGCATGTCTCCTGTGCACAAAGCATAATGAGTAGTGTGCATGAGCACTGTATGCATGCAGTGTTTGTGCACCTTGGGTTGGCCTCTCCATTACATTGCCAGGAGCTCTCATGGAAGAAATCTGCTTCACATAAAATTGTGACAGTCTTGAAAGCAGTCTGGTCCTCCCTAGACAGGTGTGAGAAACACATGCCAGGTTTCAGCCTGCAGCATCACTAAGATATGTAGTCAATCTAACCTTACCTCAGTAAAAGGGGAAGCATAGTTATGTTCTTGTGCCACACTTTGCAGTACATGTGAGGCTAATTAGAAGGCAACTCATCAGAGTCAGTTACTATCTCTGATTTATCTTGTTGAAGCAAGTCTGTTGTAGACAGCTACTGTTTTATTGCAGTGCTGTTATGGTAGAGCTTGTCTTGTTTTTTTATGTAGTTCCTGTGAGATAATGTCTCGCTCTGTAATCTGCTGATAATATGGACAGAATGACTCATGAAGAGCTCACCAGTCCCAGTTCTGGGAACAAATTAATCTCTGCTGTGATGCCATTGATTCCAGTGGGCTTGTCACAGGAATGCATTAGTACAATGGAGTAAAAAGGATGGGTGAACGTGGTTCGGAAGTTCGGCGTTCTGCCCGAACTCAGCCTGTTCGGATGACCGAACCCGAACCCGAAACCGAACACGAACCGAACGAACCGAACTCAATTCCGAACGCCAAAATGACCGAACAGTTTGGTCAGTTCGGATCGCATTCAGGTGAGTTCAGGTGGCTAAAATATGGGGTGAAAACAGACATGACGCTAACCACCCTTTAACCACCCTTGGTGGTGATTTATGCATGTTGCAGGGCTGTATTGGTGCCCTATGCAACCCTGCAACATGCATAAATAACCACCAAGGGTGGTTAAAGGGTGATAGTGTCATGTCTGTTTTCACCCATAGTGTCACTGGAAGGCCAAACGTGGCAGGGGCAGCTGAGGAGCAGACTTCCAGGCACCAGAGATGGAGAGGCTTGGAGTAGCAGCCAGTCTGCATAATCACCATCCCTTTTCACCTCAGACCACTGGCTTCGCAGTCTGCGATTAGCCACGAGCTAGGCTGCATGGAGCCAATGGGGCTTGCAGTGAGGCGGGCGGCGGGCGCAGTAAGAAACAAAACTGATTGCCTCTCCCCTTCCCAACACCTTCTGAGCTAGTCATTGTTCCTGAACAGCAGGAATTTCAGAAGGCTCCCTCTATCCCAGCAGTTTTTGTTCCTTCCTATTCCTAATCCATTGCCATCCTCCTCCGATTTCACCTATCCAACCCATCTACCTCCATATTCTCATTTATTTAGCTTAGCTTAGATAGATTTAGTTGTTATTTTTTGTTTTTATCCCTCCCTCTGTTCCGTGTGTTTAATCTTCCTTCCTCCCTCGCCCCTGGGTTGGATCCTTTCCCTCTTCCATATATTCCATCCCTGATTCCCTTCCCCTGTTTTTTTGATTCATTTAGATTAGGTTTATTATTAGGCTTCATTTCAGTTTTGTACCCCCTTCTTGTGTTGTTTGTGATTCCCCCCAATCCCATATATATATATATATATATATACACACACACACACACACACACACACAGAGATTAGAGATTGTAGACATTTGTGGGAGCTAGCTTAGGCCGCTTTTAGGCGTGCAGCTGGGATCAAGCGCGGGACCGGCAAAACAGCCGCGGCGCTGTTTTAGACGAACCGGAAGCGGAAGTTGTGCGCATGATCTGGGGCCGCGCATTCTTTGCCAACCGCGAGCAAACCACCCTGATCTCTCTGGGGTGACATACGCGGCCGGAAAAGAATGCGTGGTGCCAGATCACGCGCACAACTTCCGCTTTCGGTTCGTCTAAAACAGCGCCATGGCTGTTTCGCCGCTCCCGTGCCTGATCCAGCTGAACGTCTAAAAGCGGCCTAAGTGATAGAGATAGTGTTTAGTGATTTAGTTTTAGTGTTTGTAGGAGTAGGCCTTTGTACTTATTAGATAATCCATTTAGTACATAGCATTTAGAATAGTTAATCGCAGTTAGTCATTGTCATTTATTAAAGTGTGGCCATAGTCCATTACAAAACATTTTATACAACAACAGGAAATAAATAAGAACCGAAACAAAAGTACATAGCATAGTACACCACTAAAATTAGTAGTAAGTTACAATAGGGACTAAGCATAACAATTCCTACAGTCTGGAGTTACAACAAATAGAATAATAGCCATAGCACAAAAGTTCCCTAAGGATTTCAGGTGCATGGTCTACAATACCCCACAGGGTTAGGCAGGGTCAGGGTACTACCAATCAATAGATTACACTGTGGCATCCGAAACCCTATAGCCATCCCTAATGTATCTATAAATCCACATGCCATCCATTTATTCTAAGACAAAGTATAAGATCTAAGAGAGACCATTTCACATTTCAACAAGCAGCTCAGGACCAGGAGCCCCTGTGCCAGTTGATGTATTAGAAATGGCCCTGTACGTCATAAAATTATGACGGCAAATGACCATTTGTGACAAAAAGGATGCCATGATTTTAATAACTGAAGTGTCCATGTTAATCAATAATAAAGACAGCAAAGCTTCCTCAGATTGCCATAGATGGTCAGCCAAAAGAGGGAGCAGAAGTATCTTCCTTGGTTCATCATACATATGGCAGTAAAGGATCATATGACCTGGGGTTTCGACTGTCAAGTTGTCAAAGGGGCAAATTCTTTCCAAGAAGGGGATCCCCTGCATCCTACCTTCCAGGACCTGAGATGGAAATGTGTTGACCCTTGCCAGAAAATCTGCCGAATTGCCCTAAAAGATATAGGGGCAGTTAAATAAGCTGCCATTTGTCCCCGCGGGGTTACCCAATCTAAATAAGCCCTCATGTGAGGGGATTCACCCAGTTTCTCTATTTCCCCCTGCCAGTAAATATCATCAGCTCTCAACAGTACCTCTTTCCTAAGTGCAGTCAGAGACTTATGTGCCAAATAGCTCCTGGAGAGCCCCATAGCCTGCAGGTGCCCCTCCAGCTTTTGCACCCAGTGGCTCATATGAGTATCATTCAGGAGGGCCATAAGCAGTTCGAAGTGCTGTCCCACAAACAACTTGCACCAAAATTTAAGTGATGCCTCAAAGGTCACCTGCTGCCAGTTTTTTTGCCCCATTTCCAATCTCACAGCCACATAAGGAGTACCCCTGGGATTTCCCAGGAGTCCAACTAAGAACCTTGATTGAACAGCATTCAGGTTGTGAGTTGAGAGGGGGGCCCATACTTCTGCGCCATTCAATAATTGGGACCTAGATTTAGCGTTAAGGACCTGTACAGCTGGTTCAACAGCATCCCTGCCCTGTCGGTTAAACAATTTGTAAATGGGAAGGGCTGAGCCTCTGGCCATAACAATGGCACCAGAGACATGCTCCTTCCATGATCCAGATCTATGGAAATGCAACACTAAATATTTAAAAGATGATACCTGCTGGACAGGGTGACCATTTATAGCCCACTGATGAATCCTATTAGGTTTAGAGAAAATTACAATTTTGGATTTCTCAAAATTAATTGTTAGCCTGTTATTATTACAAAAGGTGGAGAATATTTTCAGCTGTCGATCTAGGCCAATTCTCATCTGTGATAGCAACACCACATCGTCGGTGTAACACAGACAACCGATCAATCTAGAAGCTAGTTTCAGGGGAAAGCAATGTGAAGCTGCCACCATGGAGATGAAATCAATTATATAGAAATTAAAGAGTGCTGGTGCAAGGACACATCCTTGTCGCACTCCCAAAAACGTTTTAGTTGGTAGCGTGAAATGGCCCTGATCATCCAGCCTTACCACCAATGAAGAATCACAATATAAAGCATGGATAAGGCAGAGAAGTCTGCTGTCGACAGAGGCATCCTTGAGCTACCTCCAAAGAATACTCCTTTCGACAGTCAAATGTGGCTCGCAGATCCAAATAGACTGCGTAAAGTTTCCCATTAACCGCTTTATATTTAGAGATCAAATGAGAAAGAATGAAACAGTATTCAGTTGTTGAGCGACCCCTTTGGAATTCTGCCTGCTCAGGCGCTATCACCTTCTGTTGATCCATCCACGCAACCAGCTTGTTCAAGAGGTACTTTGCGTAGATTTTACTAACTACAGACAATAAACTAATTGGCCTATAATTGGCCGGGTTGAGTCTGGACCCCTTTTTAAAAATGGAAGCAACCAGAGTCCTGCCCCAATTATGCAGAATCCTGCCAGTGAAAGTGATAGTGGTAAAAAGTGCCGCTAAAAGCGGAAGCCACCAATTTTTAAACGCTTTAAGGAAGTTTATATGTATTAGATCTGGACCAGGAGCCTTATTGCTCTTGAAGGAATCTATTAGGGCCTCAACTTCCAGCTCTGTCACCGGTACCCAAACCAGGAACTCCCCTATGTTTGGGACCAGGCACTCCTGAGCCATAGTTCCATCTGCTGGACAATACAATCCAGCAAAATGCTCAATCCAAAAAGCCTGGGTGATTAATGGATTCGAGGGCCTCCTAACACTACCAATTGATTAGTTAACCAAATTCCAGAACTTCTGGAACTCTTTCAGCTCAGCTGCCCTTAGGCGTTCAGTCCATTGACATTCCATATAGTTCTTTTTCTCCTTCACAAGTTGCCTATATTCCGTCCGAGTAATGATATAATTAGTGAGAGCAATTTGTGAGGGACTCTGCTTGTAGGCTCTAAGCATGGATTTCATTTTGGCTCAAAGAAAGCGACAATCCTTCCTGAATCAGATTTTATCTTTCCTAATTGATGTTTGAGTTCTCTCTACAGGCTGGATATACTGGCGCAGCCCCGGGTAAGCTGCTAATATCTATCCACCATCCCCATCGGGTCCGCTGCTTGAAGCAGCAGATCCCTTAACTCAACTACCATTGGTTGCTGGGACAAGTTATCCAAGATACTGCACAGGGCATTTCCCCAAGGGGGTGCCCTACAGATCTCCAATGAGGTTTCCTCCTGAGCTGGCAAATTTGGAGGTACAGCCTCTAAACCCCAACCAGCCATCTTAAGGGACAGTGGAAAATGATCTCCCAGGGTGCTTATCCTTATACCAAAGTCTCTAACATAGGGAAGCGCTGCTGCAGAGACCATGATGTAGTCCACAACGCTGGCACCTCATGGCCCAACGTATGTGAACTCACCATCCTCATCGCTAAATCCTGAGCCATTCAGACAATAAAGGTTACAAGTTACCATCAGCTTGGCCAGACTGACTCCTGACGCATTAATTTTGGGGTCCCTGGATTACCTAGTTTTAAGAGGGTCCAGTTGCAAGACATTGAACATGTCACAGTGTAAATTAATGGCCTGTTCGTTTGGACCAAGCCTTGTACTGAAGTCACCGGTGAGTACTAATAACTGATCCGGGTATTTATATAGGAGTTCTTCAATAAATTGTCCCAGAATTTCCCAGCTATCTTTCCTGAATGATCTCACATTGCCTGGTGGTACATAGGCTGTGATTATAATCCAGGTTAACTCCCCAAATTTGGTAACAAAGCCCAGTGCCAGCTGTGCCACCGATATCACGGAAAAGTCCTTCATTTGAAGTGATGGAGCCAAAAAACAGCCCAATCTGCCACAAGCCCTCCCTCTAGAACTATAGGTAATTGCTGGAAGGTCATAAGCTACAAATCCCTCTAGCTCCAAGGCTGTCTTGGCCCAGGTTTCCTGTATAAGTAAAATATGAAATTTCTTAACATACGCAAGAAACTCCGGATTTGTCCTGTGTCTAGCCCAACCTGCAATATTCCATGAACAGATAGCAATAGGCACACCCACCAAGGGGGGGGGGAGGTCATGGAACTAAAGGGGGGGCACTGTTGGTAAAGCACTATCCAGAGGCAAGGAAACAGTTACCCCTAGGGGCACTGTTGGTAAAGCACTTTCCAGTGACAAAGAAGCGGCTACCCCTGGGAGCTCCTTACCTGCCAACATCCCTCCCCCCGGCGAGTCTGATAAGCCCACCAAGGATAAGGAAGAGTCGCAATCCAGAGTAATGCCCGAAGATGAACGTCTGGCCACTCCTTGATTAGCATGATTTGATGATCTGGCATTTGTAGGGATCCAGAAAGATCTATTATGAGGAGCACTGCATTGGACTGAGTTCTGCAAAATAGACCCAGTTAGAGGAGCCAGGAGAGGCACAGCTGTAGAATCCCTATCCTGTGACAGAGCAGAAACTGCCCCATGAAGCTCCGTACCTGACAAAAGCCCTTTCCCAGTCAAGGCTGAAATTCCCACTGAGGATGGACAAGAATTGCTATATAAGGGGGTATCAGAAGATGGAGATCTGGCCACACCTTGATGAGCAGATTTGAAGGCCTTATATTAATAGAGACCAAAGGAGGTTTGGTTTGAACAATACTATACTGGTTCAGGTTCTGAAGCCTAGACCCCACAGTTCTCCTAGGAGAAACCAATGAACCACCACCAGGTAATAAGGGGCGGGAAACAACCCCCTCCTCCCTGAAAACCTGATTAAAGAAGACCCCCCCCCAGGCCGAGAAGAGATCTGAATGGGAAATCAGCCGATCTACTGTCCGTGGGGAGTCAAAATAAATAACTAGCCATTGAGTCAGCCCGATAGAGGGCAGAGAAAAAAATACCTAATATGCTTAGGTGGAACACGCTGGCCCAAAATTTGGGACAGATGCCTACTAATAGCAGCCTTAGAATGCCATGCTGGAGGAAAAAAAAATAAAAATGGGAAGATACGCAGAGCGAGGGCACTAGGCTCCAGAATGCAAAGGGGATTAGTCCTTGATGATAAAGCATCTACTACCTCCCCAGGGCCCACCCCAGTAACAGGGCAGGAAACCTCCTCAAGAAGAGGAGACAGTTGGGAAGCAACAGGAGCACCTGGTGATATCCGGGTAAGACCATGATCAAAGTCCTTCCCAGAATCACATAAAAACTCCAATATAAAGTCCAATTTGGCACGTTGGGCCTCCAGTTGGGTGTTAAGAAGCTCCAATTGACCATATAATTTTTGTACAAGGTCCCCAATCAAATAAGTCTGGTTACCCAGCATTTCTAAAGGGGAAGGCTCTGTGGTGGAACTAGGGGAAGGCATCAAATCAATTTCCTGAGGAGATGGTTGTAGGGAAAAAGGTAAAGGAGAGGTAGTACCTATGGCTCCCAACGAATCTACATAGGGCAAGCCAGGAACCTGGGGTTTGGTCAATAACACTAACGAGGTGTCTTGTACATCCAAGGGCTCCAACAGAATCTCAGAAGGGGAAAGCTCTGTGGTGGAACTAGGGGAAGGCAGCAAACCAATTTCCTGAGGAGACGGTTGTAGGGAAGGCGATAAAGGAGAGGTAGTGTCCGTAGCTCCCAAGGAATCTACATAAGGTAAGGCCAAAACCTGGGGCTGGGTCAATAACACTGGCAAGGAGTCCTGTACATCCAAGGGCTCCAACCGTGGGTCTGTCTGCGGACTTTTGAGAAAATCCTTAAGGCACAGTTGCCTCACTTGTGAACGAGTCCTGGTTGTTACTCCCTGGGGTTTCCTTTTCTTAGGCATTTGAAAGTAGACAAATCACAAAGCAAAAGAAAAGAAAAGAAAAGAAAATTTTAACCCAAAACCCGGGAGCTCTAGTGCACTAACTTCACCCACAAACTGTTAACAAACTTAAATATCAATAAGGATAAAATTTACATCAAAAGGTCCCCCAGGGGAATAAATTAAAATTTGTGCACAAAGCACCAAGAAATACCATATAGCGCGGGGGAGGGGGAGGGTAACAGAAATCTATGCAGTCCGTGAATTTCCAGGTCCCATTGTCAACACAACATTTACCCCAAGAAGCATTATCCCACCCGGTTGCAATACCTATGGCCCCTACCCCCGCTAGGACCTGAAGGGCCCCAAAGGGCCACACCCTTTGGTCATGGACCTTTGGCACGTGGATGCCGGCTGGCGGCCTGTGGCACAACCACAGGTGGTTTCCTTAAGTGCTGCCCAGTGGCTTCCGGTAACAGGTGAAGGGGAGGGGTCTCTGTTCAGGTGGTCCTGCAAGCCCTCAAACTCACACCACCCCTCTTTACCACACGTGGACAGCGAGCAGACGAGGCACCTGGAGCGATGTCAGTAGCAGCAGCAAGGGCAGGGATCCAGCCCGGCAACAGCTCCAGTGGCGGGCAGCAGATGGAGAGGAGCGCACAAGGAGGCCCTGCAGGTGGTTTCCTTAAGTGTTGCCCGTCGGCTTCCAGAAACAGGTGAGGAGGGGCGGGGTCTCTGTTCAGGTGGTCCCGCAATCCCACAAACTCACACAGCCCCTCTTTCCCAGAGGTGGACAGCGGGCAGACGAGGCACCTGGAGGGATGTCAGTAGCAGCGGCAATGGCAGGGTTCCAGCCCGGCAACATCTCCAGCGGTGGGCAGTGGATGAAGAGGAGTGTGCAAGGAGGCCCCACAGGTGGTTTCCTTAAGTGCTGTCGGGCGGCGTCTGGTAACAGGTGAGGGGGGAGGAGCCTCTGTAGAGGGGTCTCTGTTCAGGTGATCCCGCAAGCGCCCAAACTCACACAGCCCCTCTTTACCACAGGTGGTCAGCGGGGAGATGAGGCACCTGGAGGGATGTCAGAAGAGGAACGCACAAGGAGGCCCCACAGGTGGTTTCCTTAAGTGCTGTCTGGCGACTTCCGGTAGCAGGTGAGGGGGAGAGGGGGAGGGGGTCTCTGTTCAGGTGGTCCCGCAAGCCCCCAAACTCACACAGCCCCTCTTTCCCACTGGTGGACAGAGAGCAGACTAGGCACCTGGAGGGATGTCAGTAGCAGCAGCAATGGCAGGGATTCAGCCTGGCAACAGTTCCAGCCACCCGTGATAAAGAGGTTCAGGTCTTGGAACACCTCTTCAGGACCTTGGCCAGCAGTCTCTTTAGGGATCCTTCCCTCTGCTTCTCCCAGCCGAACTCCGGCACTGGTCAGCTCCCCTGCTATGGCTCCCTGGCAATGCTGCCTTTTCAGCTCCCACGCAAAGACTCGACTGGGTAGTAAGGAACTGGTCTTTTGAATCACAACATTATGCTGGGGGCATGAAGGGAAGGCTATTCTAATGTAGGTGAGAGTGGGCTCTGATTCAAGTCAACCCCAGGACTGCTGGAGATGGAAAGATGACCTAGCAGTTAGATTTATTGTAGATAGATAGATATAATAAAAACATTATTTTGGAGAAATGTAGAATGGAAGGAGAGGCCGGTCTACTGCCAGTAGGGGAGGCAATGGGGAATGTCCCAGAGGTGGGAGGGGCCATGCCAGGGGAGTGGCAGCAGGCAGCAGCAGTAGCCAGAGGTAGAGCACATCACCCCCACCCACCCTCAAACTCATCAGGCCTGCTTTAGGGCAAAAGGCTTCAGCGGCTCAGCAGTGCCTCCTGACAGTACCCTCCTCCACTGTCATGCAGGGCACTGGAAGGCCTGAAGGACTTGAGGCGGCATCTGTCTCTACTTCTGCTGGTGCTGGAGCAGGTGCTGGTGCTGGTTCTGATGTTCCTCCAGGGCTACCAATGTCCCCAACTGTCGAGGCGATCCCCAGCAGTCCAGAGGTGGTGGATCCCACCCCGGCTGCTAGAGGCAGGGCCCGATCCCCGGGCAATGTCAGTAGGGAGAGGAGTAGCAGGAGCAGCAGAAGCAGCACTAGCAGTTACAGAGGGGGGCACAGGGAGAGTGCCAGCAGCATGGCGGGCACGGGCAGTCTAGTCTCAGGGTCCCAGTATTCCCCTTCATGGAACATCACAGTGATCGTGAACAGTGAGTCAGAGGCAGACACTAGTGCCACACAGGAGGTGTGTGGAGCTGAGGCGATGGCTGAGCCTCCTCCCAGAGCTGTGTCACCAGAGCCACCAAGTTCTCCCCCTCCCAGCAGCGCTGGCAGCAGTGTGTCAGCCAGGGCAGGCAAGAAGGCAGGAGGGGGGGAAAATCCTCAGTCTGGGATCATTTTAAGCAGGTGCGGGCAGATGATCCCAGAGAGGTGCAGTGCACATTGTGAAACAAGCTGTTGAAGCATGGGCAGGTGCTCACCAGTCTTGGGAGAACTGCAATGGTGTGGCACCTGAAGTCATACCACAGTGCTCTGCAGCTCAGAGGCAAGGGAGGGGAAGTGGATGCCAGCGGGTTCCCGACTGCAGCATCCAGTCGCCTGGCTCCTTCAGCAGGCCATCGTCCTGCACCAACTGCTGCTGCCTATAGCAGCAGGAGCAGTATGGGGGCAGAACAGAAGCAGGAGCCCCACCAGCACCGCCATGAGGCCACCATGGAGGAACTGGAGTGGGGGGATCTGTCAAGGCCTTCAGCAGGGCACCGTGGCACTGGCTTCCAAGAGAAAGCAAACACCTGTTGGCAGAAATGATAGTCCTGGATGGCCAGCCCTTGTCAATTGTGGAGCACAAGGGCTTCCAGCGGCTGACTGGGTTCCTGGCCACCAACTTTAAGTGGCCTTCCTACTTCACCCTGAGTTGGACTGTGGTGCCACAGCTCTACAAGGTTTGGAAGGAGAAAGTGAGGGAGAACCTGGCAGGGGATGGAGGGGCCATGGTCTACTTCACCACTGACCTTTGGTCCACCAGAAATGCCCAGCACACCTACCTGGCATTTACTGCACACTGGTGGCAGAACCCAGATGTAGCGCTTGGCAGTGGCAGGAGGGGTCATGAAGCAGGGTATAGGTGGGCCCTGCTTCAGGAACAATTCATGGACAGCTCCCACATCTCAAGAAACCTTGAGGAAGCCCTGGCCACCATGGTAAGGAAGTGGGTCACGCCAGGTGCGGCCTTCACCAAGGGGTGTGTGGTCACGGACAATGCAGCCAATATCATAAAGGCAGTTCATGAGGGGGGCTTCACAAGCATCCCTTGTGCCACATGCACCATCAGTCTTGTGGTGAAGGATGCTCTGGGCTTGGGGGAGAAGGGGATTGGGCCAGGCACCCTTAGCTCCCTGGTTGAACGGGGGAGGAAACTGGTGGGGTTCTTCAAATGCAGCATGAAGCGCAGCGAGTTCCTCTGGGAGAAGCAGGCCGAGCAAGGGTCCCCGGTGCACACGCTCATCCAGGATGTCTCCTCCAGGTGGAATTCCCATTTCCTGATGCTCGAGCGGCTTTTTGAGCAGAAAGCCACCCTGCATCAGGTGGAACTGGAGACAGACATTGAGGCACCTCCAGGGTACAACAGGGAGNACCCTGCATCAGGTGGAACTGGAGACAGACATTGAGGCACCTCCAGGGTACAACAGGGAGGAATGGGAGATTCTAGCTCCCATGATCTTCATCCTCAGACCATTCCTGGCTGAGACGGAGACCATGAGCAGCTCCACTACTACAGTTAGCCAGTTGACCATGCTGGTGCAGAGTCTCCAGAGGAGCCTGGATGAGATTCTCAGGGGGCGGGATTGTGGCCCTGCAGACAAAAAGCTCTCTGATGAGGCGCTTTACCAGGCATGGAAGCTGAAGGCAGGTCTGAGTGCAAAATTTGATGAGCTCCTACGCCAGGAGGAATATGTACTGGCAACCATGCTGGACCCCAGGATCAAGGGCAGCATGTCACACCAGACAGCAGTCTATGGCCTCCGTAAGGGTACACTGGTGCAGAAGGTCTGGCAGGCAGAGTGGGCCATGCAGCAGGATGCCCCTGGAGATGGTGGGAGTGGGAGCAGCAACCCCTTCAAGCCATCTGGGTCTATCCCTGCCCCCAGCCCTAGCGATAGCAGAAGAACCAGCGGCAGGATAAGCAGCAGCAACAGGACCCCTACTAGAGCCAGCAGCTCCTCCTGTGTGAGCATGGGTCCCAGCACAAAAGGGCAAGCAGCATGACTGAGGGCAGTGGGGCAGGTGGTGCCCACACAGAGCTACCAGAGGGAGTATGATGGCGCCTCAAGAGCAGTGGAGACCTAACTGGAGGAGGAGCCATGCATTGATCCCAGCATCGATCCCTTGGTCTACAGGGCCGGCAAGGGCAACATGTGGCCAGTCCTGTCAAAAATGGCCAAGGGTATCCTGTCGTGACCACCAACCCATGTCCCCAGGGAAAGGGCGTTCTCCATGGCGGGGGACATTTCCAAGTTGGTTGAGCAGTTGCTGTTCCTGAAGGTGAACCTTCCGCTGATGGGATTCCCTGAGCTGCCCCTGGACAAGGAGTGATGGTGTACGGGGCTCCTCCTTCTCCTCTTCCTCCTCCTCCTCAATCTGGGCTAGGGATACTGCTCCTGTGCTCATGAGGTGCTATATCTCCCTCCCAATGCCTGGCACCCACCCTGCCTCTCTCTCTGCCTCTCTCTCTCTTTGTCTCGCATACTAGATGGCCTCGGCTGCCTTAACTGACTGATCTCATGACGCAGGGTGGCATTGGGAAACAAACAGTAAACCTGACAGCTGGCCTCTGGCTAGCTACATGATCTCGCCCGCCTATGTGACACTGACTGGTTCTCGCTCTCTTGTACTGCACAATCTTTGCTAGTCTATCTGAGTACCCTGCTGACAATGTCCCTGCCTCCTGTCCTACTGCCTCTCATGCCACGTTGCCTGTCTACCAGCCCAGCTTGCCACCAAGATCAAAGTATGCCTCAGTCCACCTTTCTCCCTCCCATGCCAAGGTGCCTGTCTGCCCACCCAGGTTGCCTAGGTCAAAGCCTGCCCAAGCCCGCCTTCCCTACTGCCTCTCATACCATGCTGCCTGCCTGCCCACCCAGGTTGCAAAGCTTGAACCCTGCCTCACTCTGGCTGCCTTCTGCTCATGCCGCACTGCCTGACAGCCCACCCATCCACCCAGGTGGTCTAGATCAAAGCCTGCCTCAGTCTGCCTCCCTCTCATGACACAGTGCATGTCTGCCTACCCCTGGCAACCCTTGGTGATGTGCACCACTGGTCTGGTAATCCCACCACTACTGTCTGCTTGTCCATGGGTGATCTGCCCTGGCCAATCCAAATGTGCCCACACAATCCTGCTGCTTCTGCTATCTGATGCTGTATGGGACCTATTCCCTGGAAAATGGGACCTATTCCCTGCTGTATGGGACCTATTCCCTCTCTCGGCTGTTCCATGGATCCTGTACCCAGGCAATCGAATGTCTGCACCAGTTGCCAATGCTGCTTCTGGGAAATCCAATGTCTGCTGCCAAAGATGCCTCTGCTGTCTGTTCCATGGATTCTGCACCCCGGAAATCCAGTGTTTGCTACTGCTGCCAATGCCACCCATGCTGTCTGTGCCACGGGTTCTGGGGCCCCTCATTCCACTCACAGAGAACCATAGTTCAACCGCATCAAGAAACAGCCACTCCCGCCCCAGGGACCACCTCCAGGGTTCTGGGGCCAACATTACTGGCAGGGAGTGCTGTGACCAATATCCAGGAGCTGCCACACTAGCCCCAGGACACACCATCATGGGTCTGGGGCCATCATTCTTCGCACAGAGGTGATATCTTTCAACTGCATCAAGAAACACCCACTCCAGCCCCAGAACCCACCATCAGGGTTCTGGGGCCTAAGTTACTAGCAGGGAGGGTTGTGGCCAATATCCAGAAGCTGCCACTCTCACCCCAGGACCACTGTCATGGGTCTGGGTCCATCATACCTTGCAGAGAGGTGATGTCTTTCAACTGCATCAAGAAACAGCCACTCCAGCCCCAGGACCCACCTTCGTGGTTCTGGGGCCTACATTACTGGCAGGGAGGGCTGTTGCCAATACCTAGAAGTTGCCACTCTAGCCCCAGGACCCACCAACATGGGTCTGGGGCCATCATTCCTCACACAGAGAGCCTTTGTTGCACCAAGAAACAGCCACTCCAGCCCCAGGACCCGCACTCAGGGTTCTGGGGCCAAGTTATAGGCAGGGAGGGCGGTGGCCAATACCTAGAAGCTGCCACTCTAGCCCCAGGACCCACCATCATGGGTCTGGGGCCATCATTCCTGCCACAAGGGCTGTGGACAATACATAGAAGCTGCCGCCTTAGCCCCAGAACCCACCGTCATGAGTTTGGGGCCATCATTAGTCGCACGGAGGCGATGTCTTTTCACCGCATCAAGAAACAGCCACTCCAACCCCAGGACCTGCCATCAGGATTCTGAGGCCAAGTTACCAGCAAAGAGGGCTGTGGCCAATATCTATAAGCTGCTGCCTTAGTCCCAGGACCCAGCATCATGCGTATGGGGCCATCATTCCTCGCACGGAGATGATGTCATTCTACCGCATCAAGAAACAGCCACTCCAGCTCCAGGACCCACCATCAGGGTACTGGGTACAGGTTACAGGCAGGGAGGGTTGTGGTCAATACATAGAAACTATCGCCTTAGCCCCAGGACCCACCGTCATGAGTTTGGGGCCATCATTAGTCGCATGGAGGTGATGTCTTTTCACCGCATCAAGAAACAGCCACTCCAGCCCCAGAACCTGCCATCAGGGTTCTGAGGCCAAGTTACCAGGAAAGAGGGCTATGGCCCATATATTTAAACTGCCCCTCTAGCCCCAGGACCTACCATCATTAGTCTGGGGCAATCATCCCTTGCACAGAGGCAATGACTTTCAACTTCTTCAAGAAACAGCCACTCCAGCCCCAGGACCCACCATCAGGGTTCTCGGGCAAAGTTACAGGTAGGGAGGGCTGTGGCCAATATCGAAAAGCTGCCACTCTAGCCCCAGGACCCACCAACATAGGTCTGGGGCCATCATTCTTCACACAGAGAGCCTTCGTTCCACCAAGAATCAGTCACTCCAGCCCCAGGACCCGATGTCAGGGTTCTGGGGCCATGTTACAGGCACGGAGGGCTGTGGCCAATACCTAGAAGCTGCCACTCTAGTCCGAGGACTTACCATCATGGGTCTGGGGCCATCATTCCTCGCACGGAGACGATGTCATTCCACAGCATCAAGAAACAGCCAGCCCAGCCCCAGGACCCACCATCAGGGTTCTGGGGCCAGGTTACAGGGAGGGAGGGCTTTGGCCAATATCTAGATGCTGCCAGTCTAACCCCAGGACCCACTATTATGGGTCTTGGGCCATCATTCCTTGCACAGAGAGCCTTGGTTCCACTCCTTGAAGCAACAGCCACTCCAGCCCCAGGACCCGCCATCAGGGTTCTGGGGCCACGTTACAGGCAGGGAGGGCTGTGGCCAATATCTACAAGCTGCCACTTGAGCCCCAGGACCCACCGTCATGGTTCTGGGGCCATGATTCCTCTCACGGAGGTGATATCTTTTCACCGCATCAAGAAAAAGCCACTGCAGCCCCAGGACCCACTGCCAGGGTTCTGGGGCCAAGTTACAGGATTCTTGTGCCTTGTCATTCCGCTCACGGGGTGCTGTCACTTCACCTTTTCTTTACGCAACCTGCTGTTCATGGCAAGAGAGAGAGAGAGAGAAACAGAGAGAGAGAGAGACAGAGAGAGAGAGACAGAGACAGAGACAGAGAGAGAGAAATAAGAGAGAGAAAGTCTTCCCACTGCTAGAAGGAGAGACAGACATGATTCCACCCATGCTGTCACCAGCACTATATGGCCAGAGAGAGAGATAGACAGAGGCTCCCCGATAGAAAAAGAGAGATGGGGATTGGAGGGGGAGAGGTAGGTGTATCCAGCTACCCTGACTGCCACCTGCCAGAACCAGGGAGAACTCCCATCTGTCCTCATGCACTCAAAGCCCATTGCCCACATCCACCACACAGCAAACCTACCATAATGAGATGGAATATAACACAACGTATTATATGTGCCTGCCTGCCTGCCTGCCTGCCTGTGTGAGTTCCCGTACCTGCTGCTACCACCTATCGCATGATTGAATGAAGTGTACCCCATAGGCTTTAGGCTGTCATTCCACTATCCATGAATCATTCATGCCCGCCCGTCCCAGGAATCATTAACTAATTCTGGGACCATCGTTCCAGTCACTGGGGGCTGCATTCCATTCCACTGCATCCAGAAGACCAGTGCCCAGAACGCCAGCCTGCCCCCCCCTTAAAACCCTACTCCTCCGCACCCACCCATGGATGCCTGCTGAAGCTGCTGTAAATAAAAGCCCCTTCAACCACCAGCTCCCGCCGCTTGCTGCCCACTGCCTAGGAGCCTGTCCCTCTTTTTCTCTGTCACACCCACCCACACAAACACAAGCCTTGCACCTCCTGGGGGGCTGTCTGCAAGTTGAGACCCTGCTTCTGGCATAGCACATCTTTGGGTTAATAACTACGCTACATGGGGTGGCAGCTGCTGCTGGTAGGGATCTACAAGCCGTATGAGAGTCTTCCACCTACCAGCCAGAACTTCAGCACATAGGGATAAAAGTTTGGACAGGTAAAACAAAGCTCATAACAAGAAATACAACAACGTTTATTAAAACTATTTAAATAACAACAACAACAACAACAACATTCTGAAACCAAAAGTAAACATTCAAAGGAAACTTATAAATTAAACTATGAGTCTCTGGCCTGTCCCCTGGGACTTGGGGGAAAGGCAGCAGCTGTTGGGGCGCAGCAGAGGGATGATGGCCGGCCACCCGGGACTTTTCCAGTGAATAGCCGTGAGAGATGGCAAACGCCATGGCCCCTTGCACGTTCCAATGCCACCTGGAGAGCGCCTGGTTGTACATTTCCAGGTGTTCCACCTCGGTGGAGATGTAGTGACCGTACGCCTCCACCTTCTTCCTCTCCACCTGGATCACCTGGAACTGCTACACCAGGCAGTTCTCCATGGTGACTGATGTCACCTGCAGGCTGACCACGAAGTCCAGGGTGGACCTCTCCAATTCGGCCCAAAAGGCCTTGGCCTCAGCATTTCCCGGGGCCCGGGGCTCTCCACATCACGACTGGAAGGGGGGAAAGGCTTACATGGCATTGTTTTTGGGTTGCCTTCCCCCCCCCTTCTTCTAGTGCTGGGGCTGAGGCTCCACGGCCACACCAGAGTCCTCCGCCTGCCACCTCACTCTCCTGCCATGCCACTTTTTGATGTGGTCGATGAACCCCGATGTGGTCCCCTCCCTCTGAAGCCAGAATCTTTTCTGGCAAACTAAAAAGAGCATAAAAAGATAGGAACATAAGAAGTGTCATACTGTGCCAGACCAATGGTCTGTCAAGCCCTGCCTGCACTCTGTCTCCACAAGTGGGTGGACTGGGTGGCCAATCTCTCTCTGCAGAGGACTTCCGTTCCTAACAGGTCATAGGGCAATTCATTCTCTGTTGTTCCAGTCCCCATGCCTTACCTTGCATGTGGTGACTCTCTCGCCCTTGTCATAAAACCTCCAGACATCTGACCTTAACCGCCGGATGCCTGGGGGTGTTACTGGCGAACTTGGCCTAGGGGTCCTTCTTGGCCTGGCAGCAGCACCAGTACTGGGGCCGGCATCTGATTCCTCTCTGAAGTGGGATCGGGTGGCAGACCTTGCGTGCATCACAGAGACCTGGCTGGACAAGGGGGCTGTACCAGTTCTGGCGGACCTTGTGCCGGCCAGGTATGCTGTGCAGCACCAGCCTCATACTGGGAGCCGTGGCGGCAGGGGGGGAGGTGTAGCTATTATTTTTAGGGAGGACTGGCCAGTTAGGAGATATCCAGTCCAGGAGATTTCAGGTGTGGAGGCCCTCCATGTGGTGTTTGATTTGACTGGGGAAAGCTTGGGTTGTTGCTGGTATACCGGGCCCCTTCCTGTCCAGCAGCATCCCTTGCTGCTCTAGCAGAGCTGGCCTCGGAGGTAGTGCTGGACTCTCCCAGGTCCTGGGGGACTTCAACACGCATGTCAATGCCGGCCTTGTGGGAGCGGAGCAGAAGTTCATGGCCACCATGGCAACCATGGGATTGTCCCAAGTGGTCAACTGCCCAACTCATGTGGGGGGACATATCCTTGACCTGATCTTCTGTTCTGGCCTTGAGGAGGGTGGTCTGTGAATGGAGGATGTGAGATCTGTGCCTTTGTCATGGACAGACCATTATCTCCTGCAGAACAGCCTCCTAGTGCACCCCGTCCAGAAGGGGACTGAACCAGTTAGATTGGTCCGCCCTTGGAGGCTGATGGAACCTCAGCGGTTCCAGGAGGCTCTGAGGGCATTATCTCTGGACCCTGATGGCCACTCTGTCGATGTACTGGTACAGCATTGGAACATCTTGCTGGGGGAGGCCATCAATAGGGTGGATCCGAGATATCCCCTGCCCCCGTCTCGTCACCACAGGGCCCCTTGGTTTACTGAGGGGCGGCGGTGTATGAAGCGGGTAAGCAGGAGACTAGAGTGACGCTGGCATTGGACTCACTCTGAATCTGACCAACTTCTCCATAGAGCCCATTTGCGGTCCAATGTTGAGGCTGTGAGGACAGTAAATAAGGAATTCTTTGTTGCCCTCATAGCGTCTGCAAAGTCGCGTCCAGCGGAGCTGTTCCGGGTGGTACAGGGGCTAGTCAGTCCAGCCTTCCTCCGCCTGGATGGGGACTTGTCCCAGGCCCGCTGTGAGGAGTTTGCCACCTACTTTGCAGACAAGATCACTCAGATCCAGAGTAACTTCAACACCAGGTTGAATGCAGTAGGAGAGGCGTGTGTGGTTATGGAGGAACCATCTGGACAATCTTTCTGGGAGGAGTTTCAGGAAGTGATGCTGGCCGATGCGGTGGATGTCTTGGGGTCTGTTTGAGCCACAAGTTGTGAACTAGATCCGTGCCCGTCCTGGTTGGTAAATGCTTCCAGGGAGACATTGGGGTCGGTTCTGGCAAGGGTGGTTAAAGCGTCTATTTGGCAGGTGAGGTTGTCGCCCAGTCTCAAGGAGGCTGTGGTGCACCCCCTGCTGAAGAAGCCTTCACTGGATGTGGATGCACTCGCCAGTTACTGGTCTGTCTCTAATCTTCCCTTTTTAGGGAAGGCTATTGAATGGGCTGTGGCTCTGCAGCTTCAGGTGCTTCTGGACCATATCAGTTTCCTTGACCCTTTTCAATCTTGGTTCCACCCTGGCTATGGTACTGAGACAGCGATGGTGGCTTTGGTGGACGATCTCCGCTGGGAGATGGATGCATGATGTTCTACATTGTTGATCCTGCTAGATCTCTCGGCCGCTTTTGATACTGTGGACCATGGGCTGCTGTTGAGATGGCTGCGAGACCTGGGGGTCTGGACAGGACTGTCCTTGGGTGGTTCTGCTCATTCCTCTCGGGGAAAAGCCAGCGGGTGGTACTGGGAGCTGAACTATTGAACCCCAGGGTCTTGACCTGTGGTGTTCCACTGGGTTTGAATCTGTCTCCGCTTTTGTTTAATGTATGTATGCAGTCCCTGGGGGAGATCGTGAGAGGGTTCAAGGTGAGATGTTACCAATATGCCGATGATACTCAGCTGTACCTCTCATTTTCGACCGACCTAGGTCCCGCTGTCTCGTTGCTTACCCAATGTTTGGAGGCTGTGGAGGATTGGATGCGGCAGAGCAGACTGAAGCTCAAACCTGATAAGATGGAGGTGATGGTGGTTGGTAGGGCGGGGGAGGTGGCGACCCCTCTGGTGGCGGGGCTGCCCTCCCATATCCCAGCAGGTTCAGAGTCTGGGGGTGGTTTGGGACCCGGACCTCCATCTGGATCGGCAGGTGGAGGCGGCGGCTAAAGTCACCTTTTGCCGACTGTATCTGGTGCAGAGGCTGCACCCATACACCTCCGGGCCCGACTTCACCACTCTTATTCACACCTTCATCACATCAAGGCTAGACTACTGCAATGCGTTCTATGTGGGGCTTCCCTTGGTTCTGATATGGAGGCTGCAGCTGGTGCAGAATGTGGCAGCCCGTCTCCTTTTGGGAACAAGGTAATGGGAGCACCGCACTCTGCACTGGCTGCCTATAGCGTACTGAGCCAGATTCAAGGTGTTGGTGTTGGTCTATAAAGTCCTACATGGTCTGGGCCCCTCATACCTTGGGGACCGCCTCACCTTCCGCGCCCCAGTGCAGCTCCTGCGGACTGCCGGGGGCACCTTCCTGGAGATCCCCCATGTTAAATGGGCAGCCACCATGGAGAGGGCGTTCTCGGTGGCCGGGCCGCAACTTTGGAACTCCCGCCCAGAGGAAGCTCATCTGGCCCTGGGTCTGATGGCTTTTTGCCAGGCCTGCAATATCTGGGTGTTCGCCCAGGCCTTCGGAGGGTAGGGTGGGAGGGGAGCGTTGGGGGGGGTAGTTTTAATTATATACAGTTGTTTTTATGTATTTTATTTTATTTTATTTTATTATTTTAACTGCTGTGAGCCACCCTGAGATGCCGTAGGCATGAGGGGGCGGCTAATAAATATAAAGAAATAATAAATAAATAAATAAATAAATAACACCAACATAATATGCGTTTTATGATGATGCCTCTAGTCCTCCCTCCTTGGGAGTCCTAGGGATTGCAACTAGGAAGGCCCTGGCTGGCATGTGCAAATCCTGCCCTCTCTGGGGTGCTTGGGATGGCAATAGAGATACCCTGGCTGGCACATGCAAACCTTGCCCTCCTTGGGGTGCTCAGGGATGCTAGGTATTGCAACTAGAAACGCCCTGGATGGCACGTGCAAATCCTGCCCTCCTTAGGGTGCTAGTAGCGATGGCAACGGGAGATGTGATCCTGGATGGCACGTGCAAATCCTGTCTTTCTTTGGGTGCTGTGGACGGACGAGACCCTTTCTGTACCATGCAAAACTTCCCTTCTTGGGGTGCTAGGGATGGCAACTAGAAAGGCCCTGGCTGACACGTGCAAATCCTGCCCTCCTTGGGGTGCTTGGGATTGCAACTAAAAAAAGGCCCTGGCTGGTACGTGCAAATCCTGCCCTCCTTGGGTGCTAGGGATTGCAGCTAGTACAAAGGCCCTGGATGTAACGGGCAAACCCTGCCCTCCTTGGGGTGCTAGGAATGGCAATGGGAGATGTGACCCTGGCTGAAAAGACCCTGCCCTTATTTGGGGGTGCGTAGTGACTGGGATGGCAACTGGAGATTGGAGATCCTTGCTAGACTGGCACATGTTTGGGTGGGTGGCAGGATGGAGCAAGATTGAAGGGAGAGGGAGAGGAGGGTGAGAGAGGCAGGGGGGAGGAGTAGGAGGTGGAGGGGGAGAGCACAGGGGGCTCTGTATGGACAATAAACATGAACTATGTAGCTACAACAACAGCATTATTATCTGCTTCATGGTAACAGAAAGGGAGCAGGGGATCGGATCGGCTTCAGGCCACAGACAGGTAGGACCTGCTGTGGGGAGGCTCCCACACAGCTGTGGGTGGGCACGTGTGCTGTGATGGATGGTGATGTGACCCTCCTGTGCGGACGGGGTGGGGAGCTTGGGACCGGGGGTGGCCCGGGGCAGGCCCCAGTATGCCCTTATTGACTGCCCTCGCCCGGTCACCCCGCCATCAGCTGGCCAAGGGCTACTCAGCTGTGCTGGTGGGGCCTTCCCTGGGCTCCTCATGCCGGTTGCGCTCGCCGGCCGGCCAGTGTGTTCCTACAGACGGCGCACCTCCCCTGGGTGCACTTGCACTCCCATCAGTACGTTCCATAGTTGGTTGCCTGTTGTCATCACCACCCTGCTATCAGTGCTTGCTGGACATTCTGTGCACTCAGTTCCTGCAGCTGTGCTGGGTCCGCTTCCCATGCATTGCTTGCTAGCCGTCCCATGATGCGGCCTGAGGCCTTATTACGTGTCTTTGGAGCTCCCCTGCTTCCCTCCCCAGCGCACATGGGATCGTGGGGCCCCTTTTTCCTTGCTGCTCAGACCCTCTGCCCACTGGACCATAGCCAGCAGTGCTGCCCTGGGGCTCCCGCGACCCAGATCGCCTGGCGTCCCCCATAGCTGGACATTCTGGGAGACCATGACCCTAAGTGACCTGTGGCATTCCCTGACTGTGCAACTGCTCCTGTGCTGCACGGATACCCTCTCTGGTGCCTATGCGAGTCTGAGCTCCAGCCTTTGCTGCTTTGGATATGAGGCAAGTGGTAGTGCATGCTGGTTCCACATGGAGGCGCTTGGCCTCAGTCCCTTTCCTAATAGGCACATTCCAGAGATGAGGTGCTCACATGTGGTGTGGGTCACGGTGGAGACCGTGTACACCCTCTCAGTCTGTGACCTGACTGGGTTCACGAGCTTTCTGGAGGAGGGGGGCCCTGGGCTGGCCGTTTCCTTCTTCTGCTGCATCCACGGGGCCCGTGGCTACCAGAGGTCTCGTGAGGTGACGTATTACCTCCTGTTGGAGCTTGGGCACCAGCCATGACCCCCTGCTGCTGACTATACCTTGTTAGAGCCCACCGTACCGGAGCATGTGGCACTGGCTGCTGTATGGTCCCATGCTGATGTTCCCGTGGGGCTCACCAGGCCGGATCCATTTGAGGCCTACTACCTCTTTGCCCACCACATGGCGGGGCTGGGCTATTTCTGGGGCATGCTTCAGTGGCCCCACTATGTGCATCTGGTGGGCCAACTGGTCCCATCCCCCTTCGTGACCACCTGCAGCTGGTTGTGAGGCCCCCTGTGTCTTCGATGTGATGGATGACAGGCCCACCGTGTGCTCCGAGCATCTCCCTGCTGGCTTGGGGTACTGGCCACTCGCTCCACACTGTTCTGGCCTTGCAGCTGTTCTGGCTAGTTTGCTTGCCTCCATTCCACTCGCCTGTGTTTGCTGTGCCCCCTCCATGGGCACCCCCTGTCCTTTGCTGCCTGTGGTGTTCCTCTCCATGCGCCCCCTTTGGTTGGTTCCTGGTACTTGACACCAGTACCGGATCTCCCCGTGGTGTCTTCCTCCCTTGCCTGGCTGCTCGTTCACCTATGTCCGTGCCTCCCCCCACCCCTGGGTGCCTCCATGATGGTGCGGGACTTGGGGCCAATGGAGAGCACCTGCCGGCTTCCTCCGGGGTGTGTGTGTGCATGTGCTTCCCTCAGGCTCCTGCTCGCATCCATCCCAAGCCATTCTTCTGCATCAGCGAGGGGGATCCTTGTCATCTGGACCTGCCTCGGACTGCTCCGTAGCCTTTCCCAGCTTGTGTGCCCTCCCCCTGTGACCCTACTTCATCCCTGTGGGGACCCCTGTGACTTGGGCTGCCTGTGTTTCTGTTGAGTGGCCCATGCTCCCTGTGCTGTCAGTGGGGTTCTGGGTGCCTTTCACCATGTCCTGGACTGTTCCCGGTCTGGTTCCCTCCGCTTCCTTGGCCTGGGACTACCCCCCCCCTGTGTCCGTGGTTCTGTGTGTGTTGACCTTCCCTGTGTGCTCCCCCCTTTCTCCCTTTCCCGTTTGGGTGTGTTTGCATCGAGGCGTGTGTGTGTGCTCTGTTGTCTGCTGTGTCCGTGACTTCCCTGTGACTTTTGTGTATGCCACCTCTGCAGCTCATCTTCCTCCTCCCCCTTCCTTCCTGTTTTCCTTGTGTGCGTGTTGCCTTTTGGCACCTTTGGCTTCCTTTGGCCTCAGTCGGCCATGTTTGCCTCCCATCCCACCGCGGTGTCTTCTGGGTGTTCTCACCATGATCCGGAATCAGTGTAATGTCTGTTGCGCTGCCCCAAGCCGTGGTCCATCCGTCCATTTCCTTGCCATGGACCCATCATGTCTGTTCAGGGCTTTCCTGGACCAAGGGAGGGGGTTAGCCAGCTCTCCACGGTTGGGGATCCATTGTGGTGACCCGGGAACACGTAACATCTGAAATTACCCTCTGACACTGATAAAATGGGTGTTATATTTTATTATACAAGTTGCAGGGCTGCAGGTGTGCTCTTGGGTGCCCTGCAACATGTATAATAAAATGTAACACTCATTTTCTCAGTGTTAGAGTGTCTGTGTGAAAAGGACTCACATGTGGAAAATATATATTAAAAATACACTTCAGAGATAAAGGCCTAATATGTTGGTGGTTACCCCAAATCAGCGTCTCACATATTAACACAGGAGGTGTTTTTAGACAAGCACCTTCCAGACCCATTATCCACTGATCACTCATCCATTGTGCATAATTCAGGGCAGCATAGGCAGGGACCAGAGTTGACTGCGTTGCTGCAATTTGCAGTGATTTTTGCAGAATCAGCTAATCCTCGGAGACTCTTCACAGAATCAGGTAATCCTGACCATGACCCGAGGGTAAATAGGCCACTGGGAGATGAATTGTGGATGGGTGGGGTCTGAAGGCCTTATGTTTGTGTGAGGGAGGTGCTGAAATTCCAGAGGATTTGAGTTGTGTTTGATTAGCAAAACTGTGATTCTATGTCAAACTATTGCAAATTTGCTTCCCAGTATGCATAGTTATGCAAATCAAGTTAATTATGAAAATATTAATGCTCGCGGTGAATTTGCAGAATTTGGCTTCACTAGTTGCAGAATTTAAGATTTTTTTGTGCAGTCAACTCGGGTCCCTGAGCATAGGGCACCAATGCAGCCCTGTAACATGCATGATGGGTGGGGAGGCGCTTGTCTAAAAACACCCTGGATGTTTTTAGACAAGCATCTTTCATCCCATTACTCACCCATCATGCATGTTACAGGGCAGCATAGGGCACCAATGTGACCCTGCAACATGCATGATGGGTTGGTGATGGCAGGTAATGTGTAATCAGGCACTTGCCTAAAACACCCACAGAGATCCCCAGACTCTGGATCAGGATCCAAGTGGCATTGCACCAACTGTCTATGGGGGTCATAATCCCATTGATATTTTATATACTTTGTATGTCTTAGGCTGCTTTTAGATGAGCGGTGTGCACTCGCAGGATGACATCATGTGACTTTTCAAATTACCACGGGTGGGTTTTAGGTATTTAATCTGCGGTATTAAAAGAATGAGTGAGTAACAATACTGCGAGAGAAGTCTCGTCTAAAAGCCGCCCGTGGTGATTTGAAAAGTCATGTGATGGCACATGCCATCTAAAAGTGGCCTTAGTTGAAGTGTGGTCTCCAATGGGATCAACTAGACAAAACTTTGGGATTATTTTTTTTAAAAAAAGTTTTACTGATTACTATAGACATTCAGTTTAATATGTGTATGTTACTAAAGTAGTTTCCAAATAGTTTGGTACAATGGAATGCTAACTGTTGTAGGAGTACTGTGCTTAGAAAAAGAAATGCTGAGTAAGTGGCATAGGAGATTCAGAAAAGGCAAATATTTACTGAAAGCTAAATTTGCGTGGAAAAAAATATATTTAAAATGGTGCCATTTATTTATTACTCACTTAACAAAGAAGTTAAAATTGAGTAATAAATAAATGGCATGGTGACTTAGAAATTCTTGAAATCTAAGGTTGTACTCTATAGAGCAATCAACTTTAGCTTGCTACATACTTTGATTTCGTAGGTATATTAAATCTCATATTTAGGATTACGGATAACTGATGTTGGATAACATGGAGAAATTACCAGGGAGCTAGGAAAGGAGAGATATTGTGCCTAACATAAAAGAGAAAAACACTTTTTTGCAAAATCTCCAGTCAATGAAAGGTTGCAAAATCATGAGGAAAAAAGAAGGCAACGTATGTGAAAGACGCAACGTTTTAACATCCCTAAAATATAGGTCTGGTTAGATACATGATTTAGTGACATAAACTCTAGTGCCACCACTGCCACCACTTTCCAGGATGATTTTGGACAAATCATTTAATTTGTCTGCCTCATTTTCTCACTGTCATATGTGGATATTTTGTTCTTTACTTTCTCCAAGTGGCATAGTGACAAATATGTCAGTGATGTTTGTAAAATGCTTTGAAGACAAAAAGTGCTATGTAACAGGGTTATGTAGAAGGCATCCCATTTGTTTATGTTTTTGTTTTTTATTGGTTTGTTTTTTTTAAAAAAAAACTTCATTTTTGGCAGTTTTGCATACAGCCAGTTCATTTTTGGTTTTGTTTTTGTTTTATTTTATTTTATTTTAATATTTAAAAATATCAATGTGACTTCACAAATGGCCACTGGAACATTGCACATATGCATGTGCATTTTCCAAAATGATGCCAGCAACATCCATACCATTTTGGAAAAGGGCAGGTGGTCTGTGCATGTGCAAAACTTCCACCACGCATGTGAAGACCGACTGCCCTTTTCCACAATTGAAAAGGATGTGCATGCACAGAATGGTCTGGTGGGCTATTTACATATGCACACTGATATTTTTTTTATTATTTATAAAAAATAAAATAAAATGGCCACCAGGACCGTTCTGTGCCTTTTTCCAAAATGGTGCCGGCAGCGAAAATGGCATTTTGGAAAAGGGCATCCAGTCTGCACATGCTCAAACTGACTGCCCTTTTTCAAAATGGCACAGACACTGCCCATGCCATTTTGGGAATGGGCGTACATGTCCAGAATATCCCGGTGGCCATTTTCCACATGCGTGGTGATTTTTATTTTTTTTAAAAAATCATTTGTGTATGCATCTGTTTTCATATCTTTAGTTACTAAAACAAATGGTGCACCATTATATTTAATAACTAAAATAATTAAAATGAATTGCACACCCATACTATGCAAGATAAATGTATTCTACCCATTGTTGGTGTATGACAATAACAGTATTTTATTCATCTTATAATAAAATCTGGCTACCTGATATGAAGGCAGGTTTCCAGAACATTGTAACAATACTGTAATAACAAAAGTTATACAACTGATGAAAGGAATGGGAAAATCTACTTTTGAATTTCTTACACAGATTTTAGAGCCCTGTAATGGATATTATTTACCACTAGTTGTCGTATTGGTACTTATTGCCTGAAATGCTCTCACTAAACACATTAGTACTCCTCCCTCCCCCTTTCTTCAAAACTCTCCTGAAAACCTACCTCTTCCATCAGGCTTTTATTAGCTGTTCATCCCTTCAATGTGCACCCTGATTTTCTTCCCTGTCACTAAGCTAAGCACATGCACTTGCAACTTCACCGCTTCTTGGATGTGTTCTTGTCTCTGTTCCCCTCCCTCTCATCTCCCCTCCCTTGTTTCATAGGCCGCTTTTACACATGATTAAAATGTGTTTTTATATGTGCTTGACATAATATTAGACATTTAAATGCTAGAGTTTTGTAATGTGTAAACGTGCTATTCTCCTTTTATGCAGTGAGATCTCACAGACTTATAAGAGTCACATCTGGCGGGTCTTATAAGGCTGTAAGATCTCTCTGCATAGAAGGGGAATAGTGCGTTCACACATGACAAAACTCCAGCATTTATAACACCCATAATTATCTCGAACATTTATAAGAACCCATTTTTGTTATGTGTAAAAGCAGTCTTAGATTGTAAGCCCACTGGGTCAGGGACCTGTCTATAATTGTTGATTGTAAAGTTCCAGGTATATTGCTTATGATTATATAAATTCAAACAAAACAATAACAACAATAATAATAGGCAATTTTCTCATTAATTCATCATCCTGTAAGGTCCTGTCAGGCTACTACCTAGGGCCCAGGTACTGAGCATGTGCAGACTGGCTGCCCTTTTCCAAAATGGTGATGACGTTGCCAGTGCCATTATGAAAAAGGGCTGCACACACCCAGAACGTCACTGGTGGACATTTTGAGCATTTTCAGTGGGGTTTTTTTATATATATATTTTTGCTTGCTCCTAAGAGGCTTCTCCCCTTCCACCCCAGAGAAGTTGAACAGGGAGAGTTTCAGTGGCAAGACCCATCAGCTGGAGCAGTCCCTTCAGACTCATAAAGGCAGTCGGGTGAGTAAAAGAGGCATTTGTTGTTGTTGTTGTTGCAAGTGCCGGGGGAGGGCTGTTTGAGATTCTTTCCTTTCTCAGCATGAATCCAGGCAATTCTTAGCTCATTCTCATTTGCAAGGATGAGGTAAACCCCCTGATTCTCATTGAAAAAAGTGAGAATATCAATTAAATTTCAGTCGTAGTTTCCCGCCTTGTTTTCCCAGCTTTGCACTTTGTAAGCAGAAGTAATAATTCAGCTCTGGTCAGCACTGGTCAGACCTTAGCTGGAGTATTGTGTCCCATTTTGGGCATTTCATTTTAACAAAGGCATTGACAAATTGGAGGGGGTCAGAGTAGGCTGACAAAGATGATAAAGGGTCTGGAAATCCAGTCTAATCAGGAAAGGTTGAGGGAACTGGATATGTTGAATCTACCAAAGGGAAGACTAAGGGGAGGCATGATAGAAGTATTCAAAAATCTAAAGGTCTGTCACCAAGAACAGGGCAAGGAACTGTTCTGTGATGCTAGAGAGGGCAGGACTAGAAGTAATAGACTCAAGTTACAGGAAGCTAGATTTCAGATAAATATCAGGGGAAACTTGCTATCTTCCCCTGCTAGCAGGGTGAGAACCTGGGGTTTTCTGGCTCTTTATCACTAGAGGTTTTAAAAATAATAATCATCATCTGGATAGTGTAGCTATAGTCAACTTGCTTCAAAGCAGGGGTTTGAACTACATGATCTTCAAGATTCCCTCCAAGATTCTCTCATTCTAGTCTTGGCCCCCTTCCTACTTTGTCTCATGCTCTGTCTTCCTAGCCATATTCCATGTCCTGCTCCTTTGTTCTACCTCTCTAGCCGTGCTCTTCTTTGTGGTGTTAATGGAGGTATGAGGTCCTTGCAGGAAAGAGACACAGACACTTCAAATGTAGGCATCAAGACCAACACAGAGATTTAACAGGTATTTTCAGAGACAGTGCTTTGCTGGCTTGAGAGGCAGCATACACAGACTGAGCCCTTCCCCCAGAGCACAGGAAGTGATGTCATAAAAGTGCTCCCCTTTAAACCAGGAACCAGTCACTCCTCACACACCCCTCCTGCTACCTGATCTCCAGACTTACTCCTGCTTCCTTGTTCCCTGGTTGGCCTTACTCCTTCTTTCAGGGATACGCCCAATCCTGCCTGGCCTTCCATTCCCTGGTCCTGATTCTGACCCTGTGCCCAAATCCTGCCATCTGCCCATGTCCCTGATGCCTCTCCACCCACAAACCCTTACACTCAGTCTAGGAGTGGAGTTAGGTGTTTGCCAGGTTTTTTCACATCCCCCTATAGGCAACTTGTGACTGTTGATAGGGAGTGTGCAAAATGTAAATAAACATTATTATTATTAATCGCATCATTTTAAAAAAAAAAAACCAAGCCCACACTGCGATAACTGCACTACAGTATTCTTGAGATGAGTTACCTGGTGATTTTAATCACTCCATAACCATTAAACAATAACAAATGAAAATGCTTTAAAAATGACCTTACCTTGTGAAAAGAACTGTGTCAGTCGTTGCTGTGGGAAGTGTGGGGGTTCAGGGAAGTGTGGCAGGCAGAGGGACAGGGAGGGACAGGAATTGCTCGTACAATGTGGAGGGGAAGATTGCTGGGCAGTGGTGGATGCAGGGGAATTGGAGGGGAAGAGACACCACCACCACGTGACTTTAGGTTGCTTCTGGGGTCCATCATTGCCGGGACACCTCTCTCTGTCTCTCCATTCTCCTCCTCATTCATCTGGGTGAATTTGTGCTTCTCCGTGGCGCACTTTTCTTTCTATCTCTGTCTCTCTCTCTGCTTTGGTTGGCCAGATTAGCCTGCTTCTCCACTGCCTTCACCTCCCCTTCTCCTTCTCAGGTCCTGCTGGTGGTGCTGAATCCTCCTCACCTTGTCACATGCACCACTGCAACATGCCACAGTCCTCCTCCCTTGTACTGCTGTCTCTGTTCCCTCAAGGAAGTTGCCCCTCTAATTACTTCCTGCCCACCTGGGACCATGTGGCAGGGGAGGGGAGGAGGACTGGACTAAGACCATTTTTACACCTCCCCCTCATGCATATTTTGGCTGTGGGAAGGAATGCACAAGTCAGAATATGCACAGCATTTGGTTGCTCTGAAAGTCCCCCCCAGATAGCTTTGCTGGCAAACACACACAGAGATACAGAGCAGGAAATCCAGCTCTGTATCTCTGCCTGTGTTTGCCGACAAAGCCATGTGGGGACACCTTCAGACCAGTCGAACCCTGTACAGATCCTGGTTCCCACAGCCTCTCGTGGAGCCAAAATATGTAGAGGTGGAAAGTTGTGAAAGTGGTCAAAGTGCAACTGTTGCTGGGTCTGGACCACCAAGGTAATATCTGGGGGTACATGCCTCCCCGGGCTCTCCCTATGTGTCACCCATGCGTTTCCATCCCCAACCCCCCGCTTCCAATATCTTTCACATTTTGGAACCACACCCACTTTGGGAACCACTTTTCTAACAAACCCCTTGAATTGAAATAGAACACTGAGTAGGGGTGGGTGAACAGAATGCATTTCGGATCTTCGGACGTTCAGTCGTTCGGTTCAAAACCCAAGTTTGGGTTCAGTTGTTCGGTTTGGCGGAGTTCGGTTCGGCCGAACTTGGCTGAACTTTCAAAAATAGCCCTATCAATACCCATACTGAATTCAAATATTTTTTTTGTATCTGTATCATTTGACCCTGAAACAACCCCTGGTCTCCACCCTTAGTGCCAGGAAGTCTCTCTTCAGCTGCCTCCCCCTTCCAGTCACGTTTTTTCTGCCTGATGTCACGTTTTTCCTGCCCCCGATCTCATCTGAACTCACCCGAACATGACCAGACTGTTCGGCGGTGTTCAAGATCAGTTCAGACGTTCGATTCAGACGTCTGAACAGGCCAAGTTCAGTCTGAACCCTGAACATTTGAACCGCATTCGCCGATCCCTAACACTGAGCTTCCCCTGATGGCTTTCCTGCTCTGACTGACTTCCCACATAGAGAGCTTTGTGCTTGGTCAATCTCTGGATGTGCTGAACAATTCGTTTTGCTGGACAGTGAGCTTATAGAGCTCAGATGCATTCAGCAGTTCCTAATTAAGGCACTGAACCAATGTGGTGGAAGGAAGCCTGTCTGAAACAGGTACAGTACATGTGACTATTAATGGTCTACTAACCCAGCAGTCCTCAGTTACTTATGCTCCCTGTTAAATTGAGGCTTATGGGTTTTTAGATCCTTTTGTGAAAGCACTGGGATGCCAGGCCTTATGTGACCCTTTCCCAGAGGGAAGTTTTAGCTTTGACTAAACCCATTGCCTTGTACACTGGGCTACTGTGTTCATCTTTCCATAGGTGACAGAGTGCTGCTACTTTCAAGGTGTTGCTGTCCAAGATATCGGTGGCCAGCTGGGATTTGATCTGGGAAATAGAAGATAGATGACAATAGAACTGAGGTCATCAGGCACCCTGCCCTCCCTAAGCAGGGAGGGTAACTAGCCAGCAATGGCCCCAATGTCTCCAAGCTAGCTATCATCAACCAGGATGGGCCTGGATAAAGTGGATATAATTCACAACTGGTCACTTGCACCACTCCAAGTACAGCCTTTGCATTGGTGGGTGAGACAAATTGAAGTCAATCCAAGCAAACCAGACAAGACCAAGCTTCGCCAACCCCAAACTCTGAGTCAAAGTAGCAGTGCCCAAGTTGAGCCAAATATGAGTGACTTTATCTGAAAACTAGCCAGGATTTACTAAGCTATTCACCACTTGGAAGAGCTCTGCCAAACAGCACTTTGCAGATGTTCTAGCAGCAGTGAAGAAAGCTTTCTTTCCCTTTTTGATCTGTCGCCACTCGTCTTGTACCAGGGCTGCACAGGCCAACAAGATGGGAAGCAGTCTGTTACCCCACATTGGCCCTGCTGAGGCAACAGTAGTCCGCAATGTGTCACTGGCCTTCTCCAACGGATATATCACATAGCAGCCGGCTGCACACCCCAGGGTAAAAATGGGCAAACATCTGGCGAAGTTAGCCTGACTGTCAGCTGCAATGAGGGCTAATATGGGGTAAAGTTGCCCAGTGTGGGTTAACATCTCATGTGGCCTTAACCGTAGCCGCGTGTCAACAGTCCTGGGTTCTCACAATACACCCTTTGTTATTGCAGTTAGTGCCTGTTTCTGTTTAGGTTAAACATAAATATTATTTTTATGAGCAATTAATAGATCAAAAAGGGAAGTTGTGGAGGTGGAGGTTGATTTTTTTTAAAAAAATTTTTTAAAATACATTCATTTGACTATACAGTCATTCTCAGCAGGATCTGTAAGATAACATTAGAAAGGGCTAGACTGTAATTTTTCCACTCATGTTGACGAATACCTTAGCCTACATGTAAAATATACTCTGCTAAATAAGACACTACTAAAAAAAAATATGTATGAGAATGTGCCCTTAGAAAATTATAGAAATAAAGGTAATCAGTTTCCACCATGGTTAAGCTGTCTCATATTGCATCAGCCCACTTCTCTGTCAGAGGAATATCTTAATGGCATGCTTCTGAGATAATTTCCCATTTCTCTCATTACTCAGCTAATTATAGCTCACTGTTGTTTTGATCTCAACTGGTGGCCCATATTTACTGTACAGCACATTAGCATGCACTCAAGCTTTTCTGTCTTTTGAAGTGGACTCAGTGTACAACTAGGTGTTATTTCATTAGAACTGTGTCAAAGTGCCTATTACATTCCAGATTAAACAATAGTTGTGCTGAAGCAAGGAAAAGTTACAATTTTCTCCTTACTGACTGTGGACCTGTGTTAAAGTATAGCTACTTCAAAGAGTTTTCCTTTGCTTCAGGGAATTATGTAGTGTCATGAATACATTTTCCAATAACTGTTAACTGTTTTTTTGAATAACAAAACAACAAAACAACAACAACAACAACAAAAAGTTTCGCCATAAATTTCCACTATTTAAAAAAAATATATTATCATGTGATAATGGTGAAGATTCACAGGAAGTCTCATTCTTCTGCCACTGAGCAAGGAACTTTGTTAAATACGGAAAACAATACATTTGTCTGTCTTTCAAAGTAAAAGCCTTCTGAGAACCTTTGCCAACCTTCCCTCTTTATTTCCTGTTATTGATTTAAAGAGATACAATTCCTATCAAAACTCCCACAGTTGCAAATAATTCCTACACTTCATTGCATCAAACATAATTCTGACACTTAATACAAGTTCATTAATACTGGATGTTAAGGAAGAAGACTATGCTTCCAACTGGGAGATAACTTATATAAAATTTAATTCAATTATACAATATTTCCTTTGTACCGAAAGAAACATACTTTAAAATCACTCGTGTACAATAGGGTAGAGGTACAAGGACACGTTGGGGATGCACAGTCCAATATTGAAAATAATTTGAATTTTAGTTGCAGAAGTACTGAAGAGTATGGTTTAACAGTTGGACACATCTCCAGTTACATTACTGTCTCCAGGGTCAGTTTTACAGGGCCCAGGACAAAGATAAAATGTGGTGCCCCTCATGACCCCAACTCCCTTCTCCGTGGCCCCTCTCCCTCTGGAACATCTCTTCAGGGCCCTAGATGTGGTCATGTTTGTGGCTTGATTGGGAGAGAGTGGAGGCCTGGCACCCTATCCTGGTGAAATCAGGGGGCACTGCAGGTCCACCAGAAGTAGAGAAAAGATCAGGGGTGATGGTGGTCAACCTGGGTTGCTCCATGGTAAGGCCCACCCTGACGGTCTCTGGCAAAGATATAAACTTACATTTGAGAACAGTCCTTTCTTTCAGTAGTGATGCATATTGTCACCAGTTATGAACACATAGGAGAGTCTGGGTATTTTCAGACGTTACGGGCGGCCGGTTCACCACAGCGAACCACCAGGGGGGGTGAACAGCGCAACCATGCCCGGGGGTGGGAAAACGACCCAAACAGACGTGCCGGGAACGGGACCACGGGCCGGAACCGGGCCGCACCATTGCGGGCCGCGGCAGCACAACAGACGTGCAGCCGGACCCCCGCCGGGCACTAAACCCCCAGAAGGCACCGGGCAGGGGCGGGACACAGACATGGCCGCCTGAGGGCAAACGAAGCCACAAGGCACACAAGGGAACGCCCACACAAGGGAAACGGGAAGGGAGGGGGGAAGAGCGAGAACAGGCTGACAGCCGGCTCACACAGCGGTCCCGCAGCGGGGCACAATGCACGGCCACACGCCCGGGCACACACACACACACACACACACAC
>QEPC01012523.1:670941-719345 GCA_003113815.1 Sphenodon punctatus
GTTCCGCTCGGGGATTGGCGTCCAGACGTTACTTTTCCTTGGTTCCCTGTGGGGGTTCGTTTGACCACGCTTCCCGGGACTTTCCCCCGGCTAGCCCGGGAAGCGTGGTTGGAACTGACCCCATGTGGGTATTGAGCGTGATGAACATCTGGCGCACGCCGTTCAGATGTTCAGGGCCCTTTGGCCCCACGGGGGGGTTGAGCGTGGTTCAGTGTGGTTGAGCGTGATCTCGTAATGTCTGAAATCACCCTCTGAGAAACACGTTTATAATTACCCCTTAAATCCACTGGCACAGGATATACTTCTAGGAAATTTACAATGGCATGAAGAGTAGCTAGGTGTGTGACTGCTATTTAATACTGGGTGATTTCAGATGGACGGGGCCGGAGGCCCAACACGTGGAACCCCGAACTGGGATCCATCTCAGGTCCCAGTCAGTGATGAAGTTGTCCGTCCTTTAGACATGTCGGCATCCATCACGCTGGGGAATCTCGGAGGGAGGTGGGGTCGTGCAGCGCAATGTGTGGCCGCACGGCCATGGCCCCATGCTCCTGGCCACCCACCTTTGGGAAGACAAGTGGGTGCAGCAGCTAATGCAGCCTCTGTGCCCAATCCCATACCATGGTCGTGGCCATGATCTGTGATGGGCCACGGTAACAGATGTTACTTTTAGCCCATCACGGATTGTGGTCAAGCTAACCCTGGTTCTGGGGATGGAGCCGGCACCATCCTCAGAACCATGGTTAGCTTTGACCCCCCCCGGCCAGATATTCATTGTGGTGAACATCTGTCAGGGCTCAAACAGTTGTGCCGGGATCACAGCCACCACCCTGAATCCACTGTGATTCAGGATGGTTGACTCTGATCTCGTCATGTCTGAAATTACCCACTGTTTTGGTGGTAGCTGGGTACATCATTCCATCGGGCTCCTTTTAAAATCCCAACCTGAATATCCTATAGGTTAATATAAGGCAATACATCAATTCCCTTTTTCCAAACAAATTGCTCTGTCTCTCAAGTGTATCTCTATAAAGAAGATGAACCCCACTTTTCCCCACCAGAAAAATCATCTTAGACTGTAAACTTCTTGACCTTTCCTTTGTTTGATAGAAACCAAAATTCACAACCCATCCAGAACTTGATAGTAGCTAAACTCCCTCCAGTGTTTCATTACAAACATAATCATAGTAGAATCACAGGTGAATTATTCCTTTAACCCACCTGCTTTAGAGATGAGAGAACATCTATTATCACTGAGGATAGTGCAATGTAATATACTCCTTAATACAGGCAGAAAAATAATCATTCATCTGATTTTGGTAAAATATTTATTCAAAACCCATCTTTGATAGTAATACATTATTATTGCCTGACCTCCTTGAATCCCCAGGGATACTGAATACTCCTGGTGGTCCTTCAAAATAATCCAGATGCCAGAGATACAGCCTGAAGAAAAGAAGAGTGACAGAGATTGAATAAGATGCTATTCAGATTGCGCACTATTAGTCTATCCAAAGAGGTAAGCTTTATTAAGGTTGATGCCTAATCATATGAACACTTAACTGGTTTTGCCTTACAGTTAAGGAATCATTTAATACAGTAAGTATTGCATTGCCTGTTCACATTTTATTTCTGTTGCTGCTTGCTTTTGATGCAAATTGTTAAATCTGAATAAAATTACTACAAAGGACTTTATTTTGTGTTATTTGTTGGTGAAGTTCAGTGAAGAGAAAAGAGGAACTTCAAGGAAGAAAAGAAATTAACATAAAGCTATCTTCTTCATTAGGTGTAAACAAGCTGTGTTTCACCAATTTTCATTCTAGAAATTAATCACATCCTTACAGAAAGAATTAGAGGAGACTGAAAGATAAGAACCTTAAACCATACAGCCAATGAGAAGGAAAACTCTCTCTATGGTCACCACCATAGAATCATGGGAAAGAAGAGGAAGAGGAGGAGAAAGAGCATCATGTATTTCCTATTATAAGCATATATTTTTGGCCATCTGTGTTCCTAATGTATTAATTTTGAGTTTCTATATGTTAACTCTTTTTTTCAATGTATTGGATTTGTGTTTTGCAGCATTGATTTTTAGGGTGAAAACAGACATGACACTAACCACCCTTTAACCACCCTTGGTGGTTATTTATACATGTTTCAGGGCTGTATTGGTGCCCTATGTAGCCCCTCAACATGCATAAATAACCACCAAGGGTGGTTAAAGGGTGGTTAGCGTCATGTCTGTTTTCACCCTTAGAATCAGCTTCTGTGATTAGCTTAGTTCAGGCTTGAGGCCCCCTTAGTCTGCATTCCAATGGAGTTTTTTCTAAACTGAATGAACTGTTCACCATTGCCAAGGAAACAAAAACAAAAGGCTAATGTAGGAGGCTATCAAAGGCGACTTACCAGCCTAAGTGTCTAGAACCTTATCAGTTTGTGTGTCTAAATGACAAATGATCTGGTCATAAACATTTCCAAACTGAGGAGTCTTTAAGTTAGTTTTTTCTAGCTAACATATTTGTTTAATTAATGGTTAAACAACATTGAAGCTGTGGTCAGTCTCTCTTTAATCTGACAATTTTGATGGAAATATGAGGTTTGTTCAAACCTTGAAGGAAGTCTAACACTATTTGGTTTCATTAAGAGAGCCAATAAGAGTCCTGTGTATTTCCATGGTAACTAACGTCATCGCGTCACTGCTCAGGAATGTGAGCCTTTTGGCAAACTGCTTAAGAAGGGAGACAAGAGCGTTGCTCTTTACAGTGAAATTCCACATACTATCGGAGTTTCTTTCTCACCAACATCTTGGCAGACAAAGGGAAGAACTGGGAAGAATGTAAAGTATGATTCTTGATATCTTTGAGCCAACGAATTGTGCATATGTTAAGCTTTTAGAAGATTTTTTTAAAAATAGAAATGTTTTAAGATCATGTAACTTAGATTGGCTATCAATACCATTCTATGTAAGCTACTGATATTTTCTATTTAAATTTAAGTAAATTATGCATATATTTTTATATTCAAAAATCTCATGTTCCATTTATTTATAAATATATTGTCATTTTACAATACTTGCTTTGCTAGCCTGGCATCAAAGTAAAGTGTAAACTCATTTTATACAATTTGGAGCAGAGTGGCCCAATCCAGTGTGACTATTTCAGCTGAAAAACTTAGCCCTCTTCCTTTGATAAAAAAGAGAACGCAATGCGACAGAGCTACTTGTAAGAAAAATAATATTTTTTTTCTGATTTTCGCTCCAGATGACAGATGAAGTGACTTGGCTCTAAGCTTCTTGAGTCAAACCCAGCTGTTCACTACCCATCCTGGATACTAGCACAGTTCTCACAGGTACCAAATTTCCAGATGTTTTCCTTGCAATTGGAACTGCCAACCTGCCTTCCCAAAGGTGAACTCTGTGACCGGGTGTAAACAGATGGCCATGGAGTCTGCCTGCCCTTGGAGCTGCTCCGGGAGTGCACTCCCACATCTGCCTTGTTGCAGCCCCACCTGGGTCCACTTTAGAAGGACCCAGAAGTTTCCTTGGCCTGCGGTCTGCCTACTGTGATCCTTCACAGTCTGGTTTTCATCTGGGTGATGGCACTGAGACTGCACTTGTGGCATTGGTTGATGACCTTCGCTGTGAATTGGAACAGGGTCATTCGACCCTGCTGATTCTATTAGATCTGTCAGCTGCATTTGATACCATTGACCATGAGATGTTGGTGATGCGCCTGCAGGACCTTGCTGCGGTGGGAGGATGGTTCTTGAATGGTTCTGCTCTTTCCTGGCCAGAAGAACTCAGTGAATGGTGCTTGGGGATTATTTTTCATCATACTGAGACTTCTCATGTGGAGTCCCACAGGGTTCTGTTCTGTCCCCTCTCCTGTTCAACATGTACATGCAGCCGCTCAGCTAGGTGAATGAACGAATATTGTTTATTGTTGGCCATAGGCTGTAACAAAATACTATAACAAAATAATACTATCAGTATTTTAAAAATATCATGACCAAATTCAAAACATGAGAAGCTGATCATAACACAATAAATATCCCATAATACTAAAAAAGTATGAACCAGATAAACAACATCTATTAAATTTCTCATAACCTAAAACAACAATGCATAAATCAAAAATATCGATGAGATAGGATAGCTAAAAGGAGGTAGTTGAAATCCCTAAGGGCATTTCAATGCCCATTTGGGCATAACCTACCCCTCCCAACCGTTAGGTATTTTCATTTCCCCCCTTTCCCTTACCCAGAATTGATTTGATTGGGCTCAGTAAGCCAAGAACTTTACAATAAAACACAGTATTTATACAAAGGCAGCTGCAACAAAACCAATCAATAAAGGCACAAAACGAAGCCACTTGGGACCTGATTTGGCTTTAAATAACCGGATAGCCGGTAAAACTAGCCGCCCTTCCTTTTGAGTAATAACTAATAATAGATGCAGAGGTTCTCTTTGCCAGGGCTATAGCTGCCTCTGCGTGCTTCTTCCAGCTAGGGGTACTAGCTATAACCACCCCCGGATAGCTAAAGGAATTAACCTGTTCTATTTGACTTGACCCGATAAACCGTCAGTGACAACTGCTACGACCACCCCACTGCACAACCAGAACCTTCATTTTATCGTAATTTATTCTTAGATTTTCAGCAGCGCAGTATTCTTCAAACTTGTCCATTCCCCGTCTCAAACCAATTGACGTTTGAGAAATTAGCACTTTGTCATCAGTGTATAATAATGCTGGAATCCTTCTACCTCCCAGATTTGGTGCATGCATGTCTGTTGTCTTCAGCCAAGCGATCACATTGTTTAGATAGAGGTTAAATAGAGCGGTGGCCAGAATACATCCTCGCTGAACACCTCGGGTCACTTGCACTTCCCTAGTGGGCTGTTTAAGGGGGGCATAATGAATCTGAAGAGAATTCCCGGAGTGCAGCTTGATTAACAGAAACAGAAGCCGAGAGTCCATAGAGAGGGCACTAAGTTTGACCCATAAGCACTCCCTATCGATAGAATCAAAAGTCGTACGCAGGTCGATAAAACAGAGGAACATTTTCCCCTGATGACCTACATAGTGCTTCAAAAGCTGATGTAACATAAAGACCTGGTCCATTGTGGCTTTTCCTTCCTGGAACCCACCTGTTCGATTTCTATGATATTATTAACCTTTAACCAATTCTGCAGTTTCCCCAACAAATAACACGCATAAAGTTTCCCTAGCACACTAAGCAAACTAATGGGGTGGTAATTAGCTGGAAGCTCAGGGTTACCCTTCTTATAGAGGGGGATCACAATGCTATTTAACGACTTGACTGGGAATCTGCCTGTAGCGTTTATTTGTGTGATGAAAAGAGGGGCCAACAGTTTAGCCCACCAATCGGGGGCATTTATCAGGAGCTCTGGGGAGATGTTATCAGGGTCGGGGGCCTTCCCCGCCTTTAGCTGTCCAATGAGCAGGCAGACTTCTTCCTCAGATTCCTGTTGCCACGCTGGAAACATATTGGGTGGAGCTAAGGCGAAGGAATTTCCTACAGAGGGACCCTTCAAAAAAATATCCTCCTAATATCTCGTCCGGACTTCAGGGGCCAAAATGGGAACCTTGGCACTTCCCTTTATAAAATAGGTAACTTGTATGAGGTCCCAATTTTTTTTTTGAATCCCGCTGGCTGGCCACTGCCAAGAGTAAGGACCACTGCCTCCTCTGGAAATCAATTTTTTTTGCTATCAAAAGCTGCCGGTAAGATTTCCTAAAGGACTGCAGTGAAATCCTCAGGTTAAGTGAGGGATCCTGGTGCATTTTCCATGCCAATTTACTCAGAGAAGCCCTATGGGCAAAACACTCCCTATCAAACAAACCTGGGACTTTCGCACTAAAAGGGGCAGGGCATCGCCTGACCGTAAGTAACGGTGTTAAGCGCTCTAATATGGTATCAAGGACTGTCAGATGGTCCGGAGCTAAAGCCAGAGAATTACCCTTGGAACCACCAACCAGGTTATCTCTTAAGAATTGCTGGTATTTGACCTTAAACTCTTCTGACCATTTAACTCGTGCCAAGTACCCCTCTGAAGGAGATGACCATAAAATCGGTGACAGCTCAGCCTTTAGATTACTTCTCTGAGGGGGGGCTGAGATGGACAAAACTAGAGGAAGGTGGTTCATTTGGGGTCTAAGAATAATAGATAAAGCGTTCACTACTGGATAAAAATTAACCTGATAAAGAAAATAATCAATAATACTAGAACCCTGCACCGAGTGGTAGGTGTAATTTCCCTCACTATCCCCCTCTAAATGCCCATTCAGAATTACCAAATTTAATTGGGCGGACAGCTCATCCAACCCACGGGCCCCAGGTGAGGAGATCCTATCTTTCGATATCCGCTCCTGAGTATGGAGAAAAGGTACACCATCATCAAGAGGGGGACCATCCTAAACCCACAGGTTCCCACTGTCTGGATGTTAAAATCACCACCCACAATCAAGGCAGCATTCCCGAATAAGCAGACAGCATTTTTCAATTTTTCACTAATCACCTACCCAAAATGCTCAGGATAATAAAGGGAAGTAGCAGGGAGGATGTAAACGTTCCCTAATAAAAGTTCGAACCCCCTCGGGAGTACACAATGATAAATGGCGAAATGGGCCCTATAACATATATCACCGAGGTTTTTATTTGTGCCGCTAGGTTTACCAAAAGAGCTAAGCCACCAATAGGCCTGCCGAAGCCACTCGGTAGGGATGGGCGAACGTGGTTTGGATGTTTGGAGTTCGGACCGAACTCAATCTGTTCGGACGTCCGAACCGAACGTCCGAACCGAATATCTGAACCAAACTCTCGAATGACTGAACAGTTCGGTTGTGTTCGGATGAGTTCTGGTGCAGGAAAAACATCTTTCCAGGGCAAAAACATAGGTTTCGGTTTCGATTTCATTTCGGTTTTGTTTTTGTTTTGGTTTCGCTATTTTTGAATGTTCGGCCAAGTTCGGCCAAACCGAACTCGGCTGAACTGAACCCCAAACTCGGGTTTTGAACCGAACGACCGAACATCCGAACTGCGTTCTGTTCTCCCATCCCTACCATTCGGGGTTTAGCCTGCAAACAAAAAACCTTAAAATCCTTGGCAGAGAGCTCCTCAACTGCCCAGGTTTCCTGTAAAAGCAATATATTGTGCTGCTGTAAAAATTCTTTGAACCCAGTGTCTAATTTGTGAGAATTCTAACCTATAATATTCCAACTGACCAATGAAACACCTCGGGTGGGGCCGACTGGATGTCATTTTCCCATCTGCTGCTTCCCTAGGGGCCCCAAAGATGGATTATCTTTTGAAAAGGAGACTTTGCGCAAAACTCACGCAAAGGTCCGATGGGACTGAACCCCCAAAAGTTGGGAGGTAACCAGACTCCCTTCTAAAACAGAAGCACTCTCTCCTCCTCCTCAGCTCCTTAAAATATGATAAGGGGCCTACAAGTATAGGGGAAGGGGGGGAACCCCTTCAACCAAAGAATTATTTCCCCCAAGAGAAACTCCCGACCTGGCTGCACACAAAGCTGCCCCAAAGATTCGAGGTCAGCCCCGGGAATAATGGCCAACCAGGGGCCACCTGCAGGGGAAAAAAAGGCTATCTGGGAAGTGGAGGTAGAACTCAGCTGAAAAATAGGGGGGACAGAGTACCCCTCTTCTCACAGGAGAATTCTTATCCACAACCAACTGACCTGTTTTTCCCCTCAGTTCCCCCAACTTTCCCAGCAGATTATCTAATTTATCTAAAAGGGCCTTCTGATCCAGGGGACCCAAAGGAGCCAAACCACATCCCTCCCCTATTTTCTTAGGGAATGGTCCACTGGGTACCCACTGTGACTGAGGGGGATCAACCTCCATCTCATTATCCTTTATTAACTCAATTAAATTGGTGATTTCCAGAGGAAGCTAAGGGGGTACAACCATATGCAAATTCCATGCCATCCCATGCCATCAGATTCCCTGATGTTAAATTATCATCTCGGGGAGGCCCAGTCAAATTCAGCCGTTCAGGCAGGAGAGGTGAAAGAGAAACTGCTGCCAAGACTGTACCCGCCGTTGGAAGGGGCAACCCATCGGCCTCAAACTTTGAATAACTGGCATGTGGAGCTAAAACTCATGAAATAAAAACTGCTCTACTATTTAGGTCTTTTTCTTTGGCAAGAATCTTTAGAGTCCAATTTGAAGAGTTAAATGTAACATTTATAACCCAGTGATCCTTTGAGCTTATTAGATGATCTGATACTATGGCGTGTAATCGGAATTCTAAGAAGTGACTTTAGATGTTCAGCTACGTCCATAGGTGTGTTCCAATAGGGAAGATTCCCTGATGGGAGCAGCAAAACTACAAAATCAAATTTGTAGAAAGGAACTTGGGTTCCCCAGGATCAATGGAAAGGACCAGCTGTAGTAAAACTAACCTAGGGGGATGACCAAAAGTTATATTAGGGGGGGCACCAGGTAGGGAACCAGTCGGGTAAACCCGGAAATCCTGTAAGTCCTCACCCCAAATGGGACTCTGTCCCTCATCTTTTAATACAGGTTGCAATAACAGATCTACTTTAGATGATAATTGGGATAGGTGCAGGAACATATACCAAACTGTCTCTGCAGTTAAGGTCACATGATCGGCTAGAAAAGTGGTCAGACCTGCCTCGTTGACTCTCCTCCCACAATTATGATCCATCAGATGCTGAGGTCATGAACATGGGGCCCAATCCTCGGAGATGAGTGGCTCACTTTATCCAAGGCCAGAGTGGAAACTGATACCAGGGGGTCTGCCAGCACCGTAAACCTGTTGTTTAAACTAACATCGGTGTCTGTTGCCAACACCCCCCCCCCAACAGGCTGGGTGACAGGCTTGTGAATCAAATAACCCTCCATCTTCCTTTGTTCAGGAACCTTTGGCTGGGTTGGGGAGCGATAAAGAGGTCACCTCAGCCCTTGATCTTTTAACATAAGGCATAGCCTCAATACCCAAAACAACACCCCACCCAACCTAAAACCGAGGACCAGGTTCCTTCCCGGAAGAAACCAACCTTCCACTGGCTCAATAATCTCACACGGTGGTGCCCCTGCACCCTGCCAGTGGCTAAGGCCACGCGCATGGACTTTTAAAGTCTCAGTTCATGACTGGGCAGCTGTCCCCACCCCTCCAGTCAATTGCAGGTTCCACTCAGTCACACACTCCTTGACCCACCTCCGGCGGCTATGGGCTTTTAAAGTCCTGGTTCGTGGCTGGGAAACTGTCCCTGCCCCTCCAGTCAATTGCAGGTTCTGTTCAGTCACATGCTCAGCAAGGTAGTCAGGAGGTTTGGTGTGCAGTATCATCAGTATGCTTGGTGTCATCAGTATGCTGATGACACCCAGCTCTACCTCTCTTTTTCTAGGGATGGATGAATGCGGTTCGGAAGTTTGGAGTTTGGACTGAACTCGACCAGTTCAGTTGACCGAACCGAACTTCCGAACCGAACTCGATTTTCATCCGAACCGAATTTCCGAACTCGGTTCTGTTCACCCATCCCTATAAGATAATATTCCATTTAGTTCAATGGGGTTTGAATTAAGTTTGGATTTTGGATTGAACTCAAATAGTTCGGTCGACCGAACTGAACTTCTGAACCAAACTCAATTTTTGAACCAAACTGAACCAAATTTCCGAACTCGGTTCTGTTCTCCCATCCCTATCTTTTTCATCTGACCCAGTCCCGGCACTCTCGGTGCTTACTCAATGTTTGGCGGATGTGTGGGACTGGATGAGGGCTAACCAACTGAGGTTGAATCCTGACAAGACGGAGGTGATGCTTGTGGGTAATTGGTGGAGGTGGCATCGCCCATTATTGATGTGGTTTGCCCTCCTCTGGTTTCCCAGGTGCGTAGTCTGGGATGCTCCTCGATTCGCAGCTCCACCTGGTTATTCAGGTGGAGGCTGTGGCAAGGGGTGCTTTTCACCAGTTATATCTGGTACGATGGCTTTGGCCATATGTTTCAGACTCTGGCCTGGCCACTGTCATTCATGCCTTTATCACCTCTACACTGGACTATTGTAAAGCGCTCTATATGGGGCAACCCATGGTGATGGTTCGGAGACTGAAGCTGATGCAGAATGTGGCAGCCCATCTCCTGGTGGGATTGGGCCACTGGGAGCATATTACACCAGTCCTCCGATCTCTGCACTGGCTGCCTATAGTCTTCTGGGCCTGATCCAAGGTGTTGGTGCTTGCCTATAAAGCCCTAAATGACCTAGTTCCTATCTTCTTGCAGGACTGCCTCACCCCTCGAGTTCTGAATTGGCCCCTGTGGTCATCTGAGGCTGCCCTCCTTCAGGTCTCCCGAGTCTACTGGGGGGCCACAAAGGAGAGGACGTTCTCGATGGTCACACCAAGACTGTGGAACTCCGTCCTGGTTGAGGCCCAAATGGCCCTGCACCTTCACTCTTTTCAATGAAGTTGTAAAACCTGACTGTTCTGCCAGGCATTTGGTGGGGGAGATGGGTAAAAGGTGGGGGGAGTGGGTTAAGGTGGGGGGTGAGGGACTTTTTAATCCTCCTGCTATGAGTTGTTTTTATCTGTTTTAATGTTATTATTTTTGTAAGCCACCCCGAGCTGCTGTGTCGGGAGAGGTGGGGTATCAAGTTTTTTATAAAATAAAAAATAAAAAATAAATAAATAAATAAATAAATACACAGCACTCCACTCCCCCACACTATAGAGTTGTGGGCGATAGCCCAATGATCTAGGCTGGAATCCACAACTCTATGGTATCACCCAGGGCAACAGTCAGTCAGGTGTGGACCTGCAGCATTGGTCTGCCCCACAGACGGAAAGCAGCTGAGCTCAAGTTCGATACTCCAGGTTTGACTGGCCCACTCCACTGGCGGTGCTCCGAGACGTTCCAGAGTGTCAGCAGCAAGGCTGCCCTGGAGAAGGCAGTCTGCTCTGCTTGCACATATAGCGGCCCCACCTTTAGATAGATCAGCCAGCCTGGGAGTGAATCAGGCTGGTGCAGGCATCAGCACAGCTGATGTATGTCTAAAGGCACCCACAGTGTCAAATTTTGCTATGTCTTGCTCTTTCCGCAAACAGGGTGTTCTTTTCACTCCTACTGCTGAAACAGAAGAGACAGACACAGGAATTGGAATAAAGCAGGCAGCTATCCCTTTATGAACATCTTAACAAAACGGGTATCCAGTCCACAACTAGCCCAGTGTCAATTAGAACAGTGCTCAATGCTCAACTGGTCCCCCAAGTATGCTCAAGACCTGTTCTCAAGTAGTTAAGAGGGGGTAAGAGAAGGGGATGACCACTGTCACGGGCCACCCAGCCTAGTAAAAGGTATTGATCCTTTCCCCCATCCAAGGGGTGACGCCATGGAGCTTCTGGAGCCCACTAGGCCACTCTTCTTTCAGATTTCAAAAGAACAAAGTTACTCACTAGACCCACTGCAATGGACTGCTGCCATTATTAGCCTAAGGCAGAACAATAGGCTGAGCTGTGCACCCTGTTGTTTGCTCAAATAAGTAGCAAACATTGGGGTGGAAGCACTTCAGGAAAAGGGGGTGGGGGGAACCTTTTTGCCACTAGGTCAATAATGGTTATGTGGAAAGATTCCTTCCAACCCAAAATTGACTGTTTGTCAGAATGACTCACAGTGACCAATACAAGAGGGTGGGTAGGTGAAATTTGAATGTATTATTTTATTTTATTTTTGCTTTTGGGGTGGTGTCTTACAGCCACAAGAGTAGCCTTGGCAGGCTACCATGCCTTAAGCAGCCTTAACCCACTCTGGGTACCTGAGCCATGTGATGCAATGCATTGTGTGGCTGGCTGCTGCCAGATGTCCCCCTGAAAAATGGCTGCCGGACCATTCTGCACATATGCAGTCCTTTTTCAAAATGGTGCCAGATCACAAAATGATCTGGTGGCTATTTGTGCATGCACAGTGATTTATTTTTTGTTAAAATTAAATTTAAAATAAAATAAAAAATAAAAATCATCATGCATGCACAAAATGGCCACCAGATCGTTGTGATCTGGCATCATTTTGGAAAAGGATTGAATATGCGCAGAATAGACTGGCAGCCATTTTTCAGGGGGACATCTGGTAGCAGCCAGGCCTAGGGCTGATGCGGCAACAGCTGTTACCGTGCCGCAATTCCATTTCGCCATTTCGGAATTGCCCGCGCCACACCATGGCTTTTGTGGTAACATTCCACTAATTCCGCCGACATTCGGCAAATTTGGAAACTATCGGAAAAATTGTGGAATAGTCGGAAAACCGCTGTTCTGCTATTTCATGGTGCTGGCGGAATGGGGGAAGTCGCGAAAATGGCATGTTTCCGCTATTTGTGAAGCCTGTGGAAGTAGCAGAATGAAATTAGCGGAATGAAAGCCTCTGCCGTGCCGTACCACTAATTGCAGAAACACTGTTTCTGGTGGAAATAGCTACCGCTGCAACATTCCGCTATAGCCCTAGCCAGGGCCCTTCTGTACATGTGGAGTGATTTTTTTTATTTTTATTTTTATAATGAAAACAGATACTTTTTTGTTCAGTTTTGTGCATTTCCATTACCTTTGGCATTTGGCTTCATATTTTAATTACTAAAATGAATGGGACTTTGTTCATTTCAATAAATTATTTTTTTTTAAAAAAGCAAAATTTACACTCCTACTATGCAGAAGGGTGAGTACCAAGAGCCAGCAAGGCTGGTTGGATAATGATTCCTTTTGCCTGATTTCTCAGTTCTATCCCTTCTTAAGTAAAGTTTTGTTGGCTTTAAGTCAGGTTTTTCTGGTTTGTAGTATTGCTCCAGGTAACCAACTCTAGAAAGTGGTGGAGGGGGAGAGAATGATCTCTTTCTCATCTCAAGCTGTGTCTGCTGCCCCTGAAGGGAAAGTTCTAATCTCCACTCCATCACTGCAGCTAGGAAGGTATCACACAAAGGAAGGAAATGAACAAAAGTCTGTTGTTGGCCCCAACCTAAGGCAGCAGAGTGCTATTGCAGGTGCAGATCATTGGGATATTGATCTTTGACTGTTCTGACCCTTTACCTCAAGAACCATGCAGAGGTAGTGAATCATGGGAGGACCTGGGCAATCCAGTCCCCTGATCCCTAGTAGGCTCTAGGGTCAGACTGTACCCTTGCACCAGAATGCCCAGGTTTGGACATGGGCACAAAATATTATTTTATTTTATTTTTTGGCTGAGGTGGCAAAGGGCTGGCAACAATAGCTGCTCCACTTTTTCATTAAACCAGAAGGAACCCACTGTTTCTTCCTATTAGTAGTCTCAACCCTCTCCACAATGCCCAACGATACAGTCTAAAACTGAGTGCTACTAAAGAGGATGAAAAGATGAGATTATGTCCCAGTGTAAGTCATCCTGAATTCTGCTGCCCAAACCTTGAGTCTGAAGATGCATTCTCTATCTGGAAGAGAGAGGATTTTGGCAATTTTACCAACAATTGATATGAAAATTCCCTTGGGAAATTAGTGCAACTGTGGAGAGTTGAATCAGTGGGGTACATTTTCAGGATGTTTTAATGGCAAATTTTTTTGAGGCTCCTATAATTTCTGAAGGGAACATATACATAATTCTACAGCCTCTCAAATTAAAATTTATACTACTGTGCCTGACCATATGGTGTGTGTAAACATTTGCAGAATGTTGTAGGTCTTCTGATGGGAGGAAGGGAGCAAACAATTTTATTACCCTTTTAATGAACACTGATGTTAAGGTTTTATAAGAGAAGCTGACATACACTGATTAGAGTAGGATCCATAGGCTAGGTCCTATTTTGCTACCGGTACTCAAGTCACACCAAAAAATCATAGTTATTTGTTTAAACTTATACTCCTTGCGAATTAACAGCTGCATTTTGGATAGTGTTCATGGCCTATCTGCAGCCCTAAGTTTGGACAGTGAAAATGAGCACTTTTGACAACAATTTCCTCTAAGCCTAGAGGGAATTCTTGCAACTCATCATAACAGCATCTTTCTCACCCATTACAATGTAATTTCATTTCTCTATTCCATATGCTATCAATATATATAGTCTTGCCATTGCAATTTTAAATTTTCATATTTTAGCTAAATACCACTAAAAACCCATTCTCAATTTACTGATAACCAGGGTTTGGATAAGGTCCTATAGTCTCATCTCCCAAGAAAAGATACAGTGTTATTTCTAAAAGTTTCTTATATACTGATAACCTAGTGATGTTTCTGATGTACCTATGTGAGCATTGCATATTAAAGTCAAAAATAGCTTTAAAATTGATAGGGTGCAATCCTCTGGCCCGCGTACGCCACCCTCTACTCACAGGGGACGGAGCAGGAGGTGTGCCTGCTCCATCCCCCAGGCCACAGGGTGTGCGAGTCTAGGACTGGGCCTGCGGGCGGTGTACATGGGCCAGAGGATTGCACTCATCATCTATAATTACAAGAAAGATGAGAAGGGAGTGTTTAGTCTCTTCTTTATTTATATTTATTTTTTATTTATTTCTGAATGTCTACCCCACCCCTCCTGCGAACAGCTTGGGGCGGCTTACACAATAAAAACATAAAATACATATAAAAATTTAAAACATAAACATATATATTTTTTATTTATTTAAGGCACGGGCTTTCGCCATGGCCGACAAACAAAACAAAACAAAACAAACAATCAGACAAAACATACAGTCCACGAATAACAGGAAGTGCAATATTCCAACCATATAATAATGGGCCAAAACGGCCAAGGAGAAACAAGGTTATGAATATGGCCGTATAACATATGTATACCTTAGCTTTACAATATCCAAAATATATCAATCGGCCATGCCAACCATTTTTACATGCTCTTTCCAACTACATATTCTACCCATGGAATAATTATCTCCAACCTTGATTTTGACCTTGTCCCTTACCTTAGCCATAAGGTACATCTCTGGCTTACAGGGCAATAAAGTCCCCACATCACTAAAGTCTTAGCAGCATCTTGAACTTGATGTTCCTTCCTGGAGTTATGTAACCACCCTTACCAAAACAGCAAAAGGCTGTTGTTAAATCAACTATTTCTTGCTGACTACCTTGCTTTGACAGGGCTTTCAATAGCAGGACATCTCCCCTATAAAGCCCCCCTAATCAGATTTCTCTTCTGTGAGGCTAATAAAGCATAGGACGCTATAGCCACCACATCCTCTTTATTTTGGCGCGTGAGTAGCTGCTTGTACCCCTGGTCTGGCCCCAAACATAATAAACCAGGCATAAATGGGGGGAGCCAAACCTCCCTAAGGATATTGTAAAAGGGACAGAACAACAGAAAATGGGCAATATCTTCCACCCCCCAGCCCCCCATGGGGCAATTGCATACTCGTAGCTCATATTTTATCCTGTTATAAAGTCCTTCCACCACCGCAGTTTTCATCATCTGGAACCGGAGTAGTGTAAAGCTTCTCGGGAGCCTACGGTTCTGTAAATAATCTAAGTATGGTTCAAACCCCCAAGTCGTTTTGATCATCTTAAACCATGGGGAAACCTTCCAGTTTCCAACTGCTGCCAAATCCTCCTGTTTCTCAACATCCTCCAGCCTAGCTCGGATCTCTCTCTTTATCCCTTCCAGAGGTTTTCCAGCAAAATACATAAAGGAGAAGCCCTGGTTGCATAGGAGGTGGCCCAAATATTTGAGCCACGGGTAATCTCCGTTACCCTCATACTCCAATTCTTCCTGTAGACATGACCTAGAGAGGGAATTTTCTCTCAGAGTGGTCAGTCTCAGCCAGTATCTAATCACGGCCATTTTAGCCTGCATCCCCATAGAGGCCATACCAATTTCCGCTCTCAACACCGGACCGGGAACGTCATTTCCGACCTGCAGAACTTTACAAAAGAAGGAGTTCTGCACTCTTTCCAGTGGTTGGATCACAGGCTGGGGGATAATTTCTAGCCCAAACATTGCTGCGGGTACAACCTTAGCTTGGTATGATTTCAAAAAGGTTGATACCGGCACTCCCTGAGAGACCCCCACAGCTCTAATTATAGCCCCTGCAAATTGAGTCGCTCTTTTGGCCCAACCCTGGATATGCCTAACCCATGTCCTCCTACTAGAAAGGGTCACCCCCAAATAGACATAGGATTTAACCACTTCAAGTGGCTTCTTAGCAATCTCCCACTTCTCTGTTGTCCTACGACTTCCAAAGAGCATGATCTTTGACTTTTGCGGATTTGGTATCAATCCATTTGCAGTGCAGTAATTATCCAAGGCTCAAATCGCACTCCTCAACCCCCTGGCTGTCTGGGATAATAAAACTATATCATCAGCAAATTGAAGAATATTCAGTTTATGAACATATACTATAAAATATAAACAGGGCCAGGGAACATTAAAACAAAAGGGGTAGGGGAGAAAACCCATTTAACCCCCTCCCTCCCTCCCCAAAGACCTGGGTGAACAGCCAGGTTTTACAACTACGTCAAAATGTCAACAGGCTTGGGGCCAGGCGGGCTTCCTCCAGAAGGGAGTTCCAAAGGCGCGGTGCAGCCACTGAGAATGCCTTCGCCTAACACGGGGGACCTCCAAGAAGGCCCCCCCCGGCAGACAGAAGGAGCCGCTCTGGGGCGCGGAGGGCGAGGCGCTCCCTGAGGTACGAGGGGCCCAGACCATGAAGGGCCTTATAGATCAACACCAAAACCTTGAACCTAGCTCGGCACGCTATTGGCAGCCAGTGAAGCGTCCAGAACACAGGTGTTATGTGCTCCCGACGACCCATCCCCGAAAGGAGCCAGGCTACCGCATTCTTCAATAGCTGTAGCCTCTGAATCAGGAACAAGGGAAGACCCATGTAGAGCGCGTTGCAGTAGTCCAGCCTATTTTATTCAAGAGTGCAGAGGGAGTTTCACAGCCTTGGTGCAGCCACCAAGAACACCCTCTCCATAGTCAACCCCCGTGATACCTGTGGGACTTTGAGAAGGGCACTCTCTGCCAACCACAGGAGTCGATCTAGAGCCTGGGGTATGAGGCAGTCCCACAAGTAGGTGGGGCCTAGACTGTAGGGCTTTATAGGTAGGCACCGACACCTTGAATCGAACACAGTAGACTATAGGCAGCCAATGCAGAGAATGGAGCACCGGTGTAATGTGCTCCTGGCAACCCGTCCCCATAAGGAGATGGACCGCCACATTCTGCACCAGCTTCAGTCTCCAAACCATCACCACGGGTAGGCCCAGGTAGAGCGTTTTACAATAGTTCAATCCAGTGATGAAAGCATGGATGATAATGGCAAGGTCGGTGTCCATGACGTACAACTGAAGCCGCCTCACTAGCTGGTGAAATGCACTCCTCACCACAGCCTCCACATGGACATCCAGGTGGAGCTGGGAATTGAGAAGCACTCCCAGGCTACGGACCTGAGAAACCAGCGGAGTCTTGTTGGGATTCAGCCTGTCAGCCCACCCTCATCCAGTCCCCCACAGCTGCCAGACATCAAGTCATCACCGAGACTGCCGGGTTGAGTCGGATGGAAAGGAGAGGTAGAGTTGGGTGTCATCAGCATATTGATGACACCAAACACCAAACCGTCTCACGACCTTAGCCGGTGAGGATATATTCCCCTGTCTCATGTCTTTATTATATTTGGGAGATAACTCTCGATGCCACCATGAAGTCCATAACAAAGATTATCTTCTACAGAATCGCCATAGAGTGCCATTTGATAAAGTGATCTTTCAATGAGGTTAAAGAAGAGAGAACATTCTTTTTATAAGTTTTCATAATTCTACTACCCTCACTAGAATGTTTAGAAAAAGTGGCTTGGCACCACTTTCTGAAGTTGGGAATGAGAGAACCCAGTTACAACTAGGAAGGGTGATAGCTTCCAGCTAGACAGGCAGTTGGATGATGAATAGGAAAAGTATCTCAAGATTGGGCATGGCGAGGTAGACAGTGGGTGAAAACAGACACAATGGTGATGAGGTACCTCCCTGGCCTGCCCCAGGGTGAACTACTGCAACAGCCACTCCTTGGGTTGATAGGGATGGCTGTTTACCCTAGCAGTCCTTACTTGTAACCCGGGCATGGGTGCTGCTGGCACAGGTCCCTCCACGCCTCAGGGTAACCCATGTAACTGTCCACATGGGACAGGAGGACACCCAGGCCAATGCAGTGGAGCAGGATCAGTCCCCACGAAGAGCTGCTGCCAAACAGCTGGGGAGGCACTCTTACGGTCCCCCATTAGCTGTTTGGTGTTCTCACCCATGTGCCAAACAGCTGATAGGGGGTGTTCCTGGGCCCCCATCAGCTGTTTGGTATGTGCATCCAACTCTTCAAAATCTGTTCAGTGGGGCACTACTGAGGGTACTGCCCACCGGCCTTTCAAAGTGACAGGAGCGACCTGGGTCACTGTTCAGCTGTTCAGTGGGTCTGGTGAGCACACTCCCCCAAGCCCCCCCGTGATCAGTTGTTCAGCAGGACTGGGTGAATGTGCTCCTCCAGGCACCCTGGTCAGCTGTTTAGCGGGACCAGGTGAGCCCATTCCTCAAGGACCCCACAATCAGCTATTCGGTGGGGCCAGGTGAGCATGTATCTGTAGGCCACTCCAATCAGCTATTCAACAGGTCTGGAGTGATTACAGGGGTCTGATTCATTGCTCCTGCCTTGCATCGGGGCTGGCAAGGCCTAACTGACATGAAGTTGTCCGTTAGCCCAGTTTAGCACAGGTAGCCAGGCCTTAGCCCAGAATGTGTCTTCAAGCTTCTCCACCCAAAGCATCCCATAGTAGCTGGCCACCTGTGCAGGGGCAGAACAAACGTACAGTTGAGTCCCAGGCTAAAGCGGGTTTCCGTCATGTCTGTTTTTTCACCCAGTATTGGAGTGTGATGCTTTTGTAAAAAAAAAAAAAACCCACAACAAAAACAAAGCAAAACTGTGACTTACTGATTCCACTACTGTATTTAAATCTTGTTTCGTTTTAGTTTCTCAATTACTGCATTTCTTTTCATTATTTTCTACTTTGATTTAGTGGTTTGGAAATTCTGAACACTTAAGGAGGTGTCATGAAAAAGGCTCCCTTTTCCCAGGTAGCAAAATCAATACATTTTATGCATGTAGTTCAGACGTAGTAAAATCATAAATAATTTAGTATCCATAAAAAATTAAGCAGGGAAGCATGCTGAAGAAATGTTCACAAACAAAATCACCTCTGATTTTGTGCATGTTTGCCTGCACAAGCAATATGTATGTTACCTTGGCACTGATAACATTGTATCATATATAATGTTTCTGAGGAAAAGAAGATTGTCTCCATTATTCTGTGGCACTGGTATTGAGCACAAAGATAACACGTGTTCTACAGTCAAAGAGTGTTTAAAATTAAATAATTCAGGCTAATTAGTCTAGATTTTGTGCCAGCAGTTTGCAGCACTGTAGAAATGGTATATTTTTAAAAATTCTATTAGATACAATCATGGCAAATAAACTTGGTTTATCTTTAATTTAATATTTCACTACTTTAATATATGCTTTAACTATCCAGTGTGGCGATGATCCTAAACCCACATGCATGCAGCTTATACATGTGCACCATAGTCCCCAAAGCGAGAGTTCTAAGGGGTTGCTCATGGGAGTTGTACGCAGTGCATAAGGGTTAAGACTGGCCTCTGTTTTCCACACTTAAATAAAAAAATTAATATGACTGAATTTTTAGATGATGAGCTCACACAAGTACCTATACGAAAACACTCATTTATTTTTTCTTCCATTGTCATCAGATATGGTAAAAACAAATGTGAAGTCACCTCAGTGGCTGCATGTCCCAGGGAGTGAGGGGCCACCCCCGGCCAAGTAGGATGGGATACATGTTCCCCTGACCTGACCCCATCAGAGAAGGGGTGGGGAGCAGCACGTGACTTGTTGGCTCTACCCCCACACTGTGGCTAGTGCCCCACCCCCACCATGACAGGCAGCCATGGCTAGCAGTGGCTACCATGACAACCTCCCACACTAGGCCAATTTGGTACAAAAACAAACACACCTGCCCGGTTCAGCCCACTTTGGTCCACCTGGGCGACACTTGGACCTGGGCTGTGGGCCTGGTTCCTTTTGGGCACACATTTCTGACCTGGTTGCCTACACCACTGGGGTCTGAACTGGGCCCACATCTAGAGGGCCCAGAAGAGAAGAATGGGTTTGGTGAGTGGGCTGAACTGGGCAGTGTCACTTTTGTTAACACCCACGGTCCCTACTCTTGTTGCCTGCTGCTTTGGTCCCACAGCTGATTTTAATAGCACTCCTCTTGTGTAATTGTTTCCTGAATTGGGGACTTTCATCATACACTTGCTGGCACCAGGAAATATCCTTTCTGTATAGTGCCTGGCACAATGGCAACCTGACCCTTGATTGGAATCCCTAGGTACTATTATAATAATAATTAAAAAATCATAAGATGCTGAATGTCCAATATTTTGAAATGAGAGCTCTAGTCACAAAAAGGTTTCTAATTGAACAGAAACAATGGCTGTTTCACAAGAAATATTATATAAAAAGCAAAATTATTCTACATTTTACTGCTCCACACAAAATAAACTCCCAAAGGGAAGCCATCTTCTTCTGTAGTCTTTAAGACTATCATAATGATTCCCCCTCCAAAAAACAGTTTCTCAGCCTATCAAACCCATATTGTCATTCTAAATGCAGCTGCTATACTGATGACGCATCTATAATTCACTAGTAGAGAGAGAGAGAGATAATGAAAAACATAAACTTCAAAGATACTCTTATAAAAATGCTTTTTGCATAGATGTGATGCACTCGCCAACATAAACTATAGATGCATCCCTTAATCACCGCCATAAAACCTTGGGTGCAGTGCTTGTGGACCTGTAGGCAGGTGGGACTGCCATGGGCCTTTCTCATGGGAGGTGCACCATGGGAGCCAGTTGCCCCAAGATGGGCTAGGTTAACCTGTGTGACGTGTTCCTTGTTTCTGGGGATGATGCCCTGCAGAGCTGCCCTGGCCTATCCCAGGACAAACATCTTCCGGTCACTCTTCACACGAGAAGGTGGGTACAGGGCAAATGGGAGCCAGTGTGGCCACTGTCTCATGTGATTACACCTATAGATAGAGATAGAGATAGATGAAGTCTGGGTGCATGCATGTATTTATCAAATAGAAATTCTGCTTCAGTATTTATTAGCAGAGTGTTGATTTGTAATCCGTTCTTTTTATTTCCATTCATTGTATGAAAGTTAATTGTATTTTACTAGACCCTCTTTGCAAGATTCCATCTCATTTATGCTTTATAATTCCATTTACTGTAGGTGACTTAAACTCAGCATAAACTGGAGTAGATGATCGTTTTGTTAGCACTAAGTCTCGATTTCTTTAATCTGGTTACTAATCCAACTCTTGGGTTGCATTTACATGATATTTAAACAGGCACACTGTCCAGCCTTAAATTAGGACAAGCTCCAGTTGTCCTAGAGTCTAATCACTTCCAAATTTTAATATTGTAACATAAACAGCATTCAACTTATATCATGATTAAGTCCCTACTCACAGTAGAAAATAATGGGATACATAATTTTAGTAAAAAACATAAGAGCAGTTTGCAATTTTAACCATCTTGTATGATGTCAGATCATATTAAGTATGTGGTCCCAACCCTATGGCCCATGTACACTTCCCACAGGCTCAGTGCACAGGTCCAAACACTTGCGTTCGGTGCGTGCACACGTGCTGCGTGCGTAGCACAGCCACACTGAGCAAAGGCGCACCCCAGGCCAATGCGACCCCCAAGCACACACACACCCACGGCCTGGGGGATGAAGCAGGCATGGCTCCTGCTACATCCCTCGGGCTGCGGGGTGTGTGGGCTCGGGGGTCACATCGGCCCAGATTGTGCCTTTGCCTGATGCAGCTCTACGCCTGGGTACAGCCACATGAACAAGGGCTGGCCCAATCGCCCACTCACCCCAGTCAGTGGTCATTTGCAAGGGGAGAAGGCCACATGACCTGAGCCTCCACAGGGAACCTGGGCAAGCGGGCCACCATCAGAGCTCCCACCACACCCCAGGGCAGGCGCAGGAGCTGGTCACACGTGTGGCTGCCCAGACATCGAGACACCATCCCCCAGCCCACTCGGTATCCCATACCCAGCCATGATGTGACCCAGAAGCTCTCTCAGTACAAAGCTGCCTCCAGCTTTGTCCTCCTGGACTGGCTACAGCCACACCCACCCACAGGTGCACTCTCAATTAAGCCAGCTCTGAGTCTCTTAAAGAGCCAAAGGGCTCAACTCTGCCACAGGACCTATCCTCCAAGAACTTATCCAGTCCCTTTTTAAAACTAGCTATGCTGCCAGCCTTGACCACTTCCTCTGGCAGTAAATTCCACAAGTTACATGTGCGCTGAGTGAAAAAATACTTTCTCTTATTTGTTTTAAATCTGCTGCCAGTTAATTTCATGGGGTTTCCCCTTGTTCTAGTACTGTTAGAGAGGGTAAATAACCGCTCCCTATCTACGTGTTCCACACCACTCATGATTTTATAAACTTCTATCATATCCCCTCTCAGGCATTTCTTCTTCAAGCTGAAGAGCCCCTCATGTCTCTCGTCATACAGGAGCCGTTCTATACCCTTGATCATTTTTGGCCCCTTCTGTACCATTTCTAGTTCTACTATGTCTTTTTTGAGATGGGGTGACCAGAACTGCACACAAATTCCAGGTGTGGTTATCTCATAGATGTATATAGAGGCATTGTGATATTTTTGGTTTTATTCTTCATCCTTTTCCAAATGTTTCTCTAATGTTTTGTTTGCTTTTTTGATGGCCGCCACACACTGAGCTGAGGATTTCTATGTACTGTCACCAAGTCTCAAAGATCCTTTTCCTGAGTAGTAACTCCTAATTTAGAACCCACTATTATATATTTATACTTCGGGCTATTTTTCCCTATGTGCAATTGTGCATCACTTTGCATTTGTCCACGTTAAATTTCATCTGCCAGTTAGATGCCCAGTCACGCAGTCTCGAAAGATTGTCCTGCAATTCTTCACAGTCTGTTCAGGTTTTAACTACCTTAAATAGCTTTGTGTCATCTGAAAATTTGATCATCTCACTCTTTACTCCCTTCTCCACATCATTATTGAATATATTAAACAACACCAGTCTCAGTTCTGATCCCTGAGACACTCCATTAGCTTAGCTACTTTTCTCCACTGTTAAAACTGACCATATAGTCCTACTCTTTGCTTCCTATGTTTTAATCAACTGCTGATTCATGATAGGACACTGCCTCTTATCCCCCCCAAAACGTTATTTATTTACTTTTCACAACCATAAAGTTATACAAAAAAGAATACAACCACACGTAAAATATAACATATACACGAAGAAATACACAAAGTAACATTCAATAGCATTTAATAAACATTAAACCAATCATAAAAAAACCACCACAACAACAACTAAAGCAATTTCTCCAGAGCCGTACGTCTGCATATTGCAAGGGCATGCATCAAATTAGCAGCATTTCTCATTAAAGATTCCTGAGTATTTGCCAGGAGATTCCTCTTATTCCATAACTCTTTAATTTCCTCAAGAGTCCCTCACGAGGGACCTTACCAAACACCTTCTGATAGACCAGATACACTATATTGACTGGCTCACCCATATCCACATGCCCTATTACACCATGAAAAAAATCCAATAGATTAGTGAGGTATGACTTCCCTTTCCTAAACTCATGTTCACTCTTCCCCATTAACTCATGTTTTTCAATAAGTTCTGTAATGTTGTTCTTAACAACCATCCCTACCAGTTTGCCTTGCATGAAAATCAGGTTTAACAGTCTGTAGTTTCCAAGATCACATCTGGAGCCCTTTTTAAATGTTCGCAATGCATTTGCTACCCTCTAATCCTCTGGTACAGTGGCAGCTATTAGCAATAGGTTACAAATTACCAATAGTAGGTCTGCAACCTTGTATTTGAGTTCCTCCAGAACTCTGGGATGATTATCATCTGGTCCTGTTGGTTTGTTATTTTTTAGTTAACTTTCTCTAGAACCTCGTCCAGGGTCACACTTATTTGTGACAGTCATTCTGATTCTCCACCTATAAATGCTATTTTTAAATGGGCACAGTTGTGGGGAGGGCAGGTTGGTGTGCACAGTGTAGAGTGTGCACGCACTTCTGGTATGTGTGTGTGTGGGGGGGAATCAGATGGGCATGGATGGGTGTGCTCCCCTATCCATGCATTGCTTGCTCATGCCCTCACACAGAGCATCCTGGATTTTCTCCAGTGCTCCATGCATGGGCATGAGTGGGCAGTGCATAAGTCACAGGAGCATGTGCCCACCCACAACGCCTTCAGATGAGCGTTTGGTTGGTTGGGGGATAGGTGGACCTTGGTGAGTGCATCTCAATTAAAAATGTCCAAAGACTCAGGGTATTTTCAGATGTTACGTTACCACACTCAACCACGGTGAATCCCCCATGGTGGTGGATGGTCGTGTAACGTTTGGTTGCTCGCCGTCAGATGTTCACCATGGTGAACCACCGGCGGTGAGCAAAATAACCACGTTTTTTAGGATGGTCGGGCACCATCCCAGAAAGTGTGGTTAATTGAACCACGGCCCAGAATTGGTGTACGGTAACATCTGTTACTGCCACCGATTCTGGGCCCTGGCCCAGACCCCGGGTCGGAATTGGGTGCAGCGGCCGGATTGGCCACTGCACCTGCCTGTCTCCAGGAGGGCGGGCAGCTGGGGGAGCAAGGGGGCAGGGCTGTGCAGCCACACATTGCGCTGTGCAGCCCCCCCCCCGATTCCTCGCCGGAATCATCCGGCACATCTGTTGGACATGACGTTTTGATTCCAGCGGGGAAGCAAATTGGGTTTCTGTGATGGGGCCAATAGGTGCCCCTTCATGTCTGAAATCACCCTCAGTCCAGTGTGAGCATCTCCCCAACATCATCAGCAGTGAAGATCAAAGCAAAGAATTCTTTTAGCTTCTCTGCAATGTCTTTATCCTCTCTGAGTGCACCTTTCACCCCCGGGTCATCTAATGGCCCAACTGACTCTTTAGCAGGCTTTTTGTTTTAGATGTACTTTTAAAAAAGTTTTTATTACTATTTTCTGTGTCTTTGAAATCACCCAGTATTATTGTGTTTCCAACTTCAGTAGCCTGTCTGATCTCCATTGGCATTTCACAATCAGTTTCACTTTCCTGATCAGGGGGTCAATAGTATAGCTGTTGCACATTTTCCCATTGCACATAGGATTTCTATTAATAAAGATTCCAGAGTACATTTCACTTCCTGTAAACTTTTAATCCTGCTTGACTCAATGTTGTCTCTAATATATAGCACCATCCTGTCCCCACCACCTGCTCGATTTGTTCTGTTTTTTCAATATATTTTGAGCCCCAGTATTGCAGTGTCCCATTGGTGTCTCATTCCATCAGGTCTCTGAGATTCCCATTATGTCTATATCTTAATTTAGTACCAAACGCTCTAATTCTCCCAACTTACTTTTTAGACTTCTAGCATTTGTATATGGACACTTAAAAACATTTATTATTATTATTATTATTATTATGGTGTTATTGCATATTTTGTTTAAAATGGAAGTTTTTAAGTGTGTCTTTTCCATACTAATGCCCACCTGCTTTCCCTCTGATTCTTTCCTGTCCTCTTTACTGGAATGAAATATATCACTACTAATGATACAGCATTAGGCAACATAAGGAGGGGCTATCCCACCCTTCAATCAGTTCAATTAGTCTTCTTCTACGATAATTAGCAGCCATCAGGTTTCAGTGAAACTCCTCATTGTTTTAAACAAGAAGTGATTGAACTGAATGGTGCATGAGCCTGTCAGTTTAATTTCATTGCTGAAAGCTATTTCCATGAAATTCTGCAGGAGTGCAACTTGGTGGATTTTATGGGGCTCTGGATGTAAGTAATACCCATCCTTCTGTTGCCCTGATAGAGGTGATATAGATTTGCTATGATGAATTCTCCTTCTTTTTTCACTTGGGGATATGCAGCACTGAAAAAGGAAGAAGAGAAGACAAAGGAAAAGCCTGAGAACCAACCACTGATATGGCAGTTTAAACACAACGTCATGATGAATGGGAGCTCCTCCTTTTCTACACACTCCTTACAGTTGGTTGACCCTAAATGGTACATCATCTAGATCAGGGGAGCCAAGAGGCAGATCATTAACTACTTGTTGAACACAAGCTAGTCTCCAGTAGATCATGGTGTAGGACAGGGGTGGGGAACCCCTGGCCCGTAGGCCACTTCTGGCCTGTGGGGTGATAACCTCCAGCCCACCATTATGCTTCTATGTTGGGCAGCCCCTCGCCCACCTCTCTGTGGCCCAGGCGGACATTGGCGGGCTGCACAGCATTTAATTACACCCAGACTTGCCCGACAGACAGGGAAGCAGCCGAGCACCAGAACCCAAAAGCCGATGCATGAAGCCCCTCTCTCCTGTCAGGAGTAGTGGAGCTGGGAAACTGGATGCTTAGACAGCAGCATTCAGCCCCAACCAAACAGCCTACTTCCTGAGCGTTAGGAGCTTCTGCAACCAGCCCTCCCCACCCAATTTTGGGGCTTCCCCTTGGGCTTCTACCATCTCCCACCACCTCCTAGACTCTGGGGGCCATGAGGTCAAACAGGTGTTCCCTGGGCCCAGGTCGCTGCTTCCATTCTCAGATGGATCCTCTGCAGCTTCCGCAGCCAGCCCCTGCTGCAGAGCATGGAGGAGCCAACCATACTCTTCCTAACAGAGGGATAAGAAAAATAATAATAATTGATAATCAGGATAGCCACAGGAGGTGGCATTGTACATCCAGGCTCAAATTATGAGAGTCCCCAAACATGTCCACTTTTATCCAGCTCCTTAATGAACCCCCAATTTTGCCACTATCTGCCCTCTCCAACTGTTCTTTCCAAATCTGTGCTTTATTGTATTTCTATTCTTTATTTTACTTTTTATTTTTATTCTGAATTGGCTTTAATTACTTAAATTATATTTAATTAAATCTCTAATTAGTCTTAATTCTAATTGATTTATACTTAGTTTTTTACTGCAGCCCCTAGCATGTTTGGGGATTGCCACTGTGGCCCCTGGACCCAAAAAGGTTCCTCTGGTGTAGGGAGTTGGAAGCAGAGTCTCGGATGGCCTTTGGGGAGGAGAACAGGTCCATCACCCCAGGGAGTGTCTCTGGAGAGGAAACAGGCTTCTCCAGTGTGGCAAAGAATGCTCTTTCCATTTCCAGTTACTGAATTGTCTAGAGCTGGAGGCCAGTGAGATGGGTCCTGTCCTGTTAGATCATGATGAATGAATAAGGTTGATGATGATGAGGTTGATCAAGTGGATCACGTGCACCCTAACTCTGGTCATCTGATCTAAACATAGGTCTAATCACTAAAACAACTGGAACTCTGCGCAAGTCTGCAACCCAGAACTCAGGCTCTTCTTTTGAGCTGTATATGCATTCTACTGTACACCACCTGAACAAAACTAGAGGAGATGGCAGAAATCTGAAGATTTATCAAGATGCACAGCATAGCAAACAATAGCCGTTTTTACACAAATGGGAGTGAGTGCAGGGATCTGTGTGCTCATGCAGTGGGTGGAGGTGTGAGTGTGTCCTTTCACATGGACACACACCCACCTCCACCCATGACGCCTCCTTCGGTTTTCCGGATAATCCTGTGTGTGGAGATGGGTGGGTGATGGGTGGGTGACGGGTGGAGATGGGTGTGTGCATGCTCAAACACCCACCACCTGTAATGTTTACACAGGCACACACTCAGCACACATCAATCTCCTCCACCCATCGCCAACCGGTTTGCACAGATCCCCACCACCATTACACACCCGCCGGAACATCCAGCAAAAGGGGGGGGGGGATGTCCATATAAACATTGCCAATGGCGGGCAGTGTGGCACAGGGAGCTTATTTATTTATTTATTTATTTATTTATTTGTTTGTTTGTTTATTTGAACCTCTACTATCCTGCACCCTCTTGCTCACAGAGCAGCTCAGGGTGGCTCACAACAGAAGCCATCTTTACAAAATCAACAATTAAAATCAACTCAAAATTTAAAATTCATTAAAATATACTGAAATGGTGGAATCAAACCCCCTTCCCTTAACCCACCCCACGCTTTTGTGAAGAAGGTATTATTTGAGACTTATGTTTCTACAACAGAAGTCTTGGGGTTATCTATATTTTCCTTAAAAATTATGGATGGGTGAACACGGTTCAGAAGTTCGGAGTTCAGACCAAACTTGACCAGTTCAGTTGACCGAACCGAACTTCTGAACTGAACTCGATTTTTGAACCAAACCGAACCGAATTTCCGAACTTGGCTCTGNGTGGGTGTAAACAGTAGACTATCTGTTCCACCCATGTTTGGGCGGGTTGTACTGTGGCAGGGGGGTCACCAAAATGTGGTTGCAAGCAGGGTGCTGCACCCACCAGTGCTAGGCAGCATGATGCTCATGCTGGGACCAACCCCCCTTAGCCAGTGACTATGCAGAAGTCAATGCCCTGAATGGCACTCAATAGGGATGGGCGAACGTGGTTGAGAAGTACGTAGTTCGGACCGAACTCGACCAGTTTGGTCGACCGAACCGAACTTCCAAACCGAACTCGATTTTTGAACCAAACCGAACCGAATTTCCGAACTTGGCTCTGTTCGCCCATCCCTAAAAGATAATATTCCATTTAGTTCAATGGGGTTTGAGTTTCCGAACTTTGTTCAGAAGTTTGGAGTTCAGAACGAACTTGAATAGTTCGGTCGACCGAACCGAACTTCTAAACCGAACCGAATTTCCGAACCGAACCGAACCGAATTTCCAAATTTGGTTCTGTTCGCCCATCCCCATTAAAAATTGATCTTAGTGGTTTGATAAGCAGCATAAATATGAAATATTGTAAGAGAGTTATGTTAGAGAATAACTCTGCAATTATTTTACAGTGCATGTAAATAGCTTACAGATAGTGGGCATGAATCATGATCCCAAATCCCTGCATGTGTGGATTACACACAGGGACTAAGGCACGAGCTGTGGGTGTAAATGTACACGTGCATTTTGTGTGCCACACTTGCACTATTCAGGGTTTGGGATCAGCCCCGTCATTATTTACCAGTTTATTTTTTAATTTTTAATTTTGTTTATTTCACTAAAATTACAGCGGTTCTTTTGGAATAATATTTCTCCTGCTTACCAATAAGTGGCTGAGCTTTCATTTATCATTTTGTCTGAGTTATAAACATTCTTAAAGACCTAAACAGCAGCATCTTTGAAATGCTTGTTCTATCAGTCAAGAAAGTAGAGCACTGTGAAAATATTGTTATAAAATATTAAACTAAAGATTTTTACTTGTTAAGGCTCTGCAAGAAGAGCAAAATCTCTTCACGTACTATCGGTATTTTTGCCCATGGAGTTTCATTCATTGTCACTAGAACCAGCCAAATTACTCAAATTGAATAGCCCAGTTTACAGACTCCAAGTTTTGAATGGTTTACAAATGGATTCCAATTTGATTGAATTCATTACTTATAATTCTTCAATTTGGGTGATTTCAGACGTTACCCATCCCGGAGTCACCACAGTGGATTCCCAGCAGTGGAGAACAGAACAACTAGGGCTGTAGTGGAATATTGCAGCGGTAGCTATTTCTGGCGGAAACAGTGTTTCCGCAATTAGTGGAACGGCATGGCAGAGGCTTTCATTCCGCTAGTTTCATTCCGCGGTTCCGCTTATTTAATTCCGCTACTTAGTGGAATCATGGAAACATGATAATTTCGCTACTTCCGCAATTCCGCCATCGCCACAAAATAGCAGAATAGCGGTTTTCCGCAATTTCCCCAATCTTTCCGCAATTTTTCCGCAATTCCGCAATTTTCAGAATTCCGGTGGAATTAGCGGAATGTCCGCAGAAAAGTCGCGGTGTGGCACGGGCAATTCTGAAATGGTGGAACAGAACCGCAGTGTGGTAACAGCTGCTGCCGCATCAGCCCTATGAACAACCACCCCCCGTGGTCAATAAAGGCCCTGAACAGACGTGACAGGAGCGAGACCACAGCAGGGAATCAGGCCGCCAGATCACGACACAGGGCAGTGCAACAGACGTGACACCGATTCCTGGCTATGGTCAAAACACCCAGAACAAGCCGGGGAGAGGCGGGACACAGACATGTCCGCCTGAGGGCAAACAAAGCCAGAAGGGACACAAGGGAATACCCACACAAGGGAAATGGGAAGAGAGGGGGGAGAGGGAGAACAGTTGCCCCAGTACCACACACAACAGGCACACAGACAGCGAGAGCACTGTGGAACAAACAGCACAAACACACACGCCTGGACAGGAAAGGGAGGGGGGGAGACACAGCGGGACAGACAACACGCAAGGCACAATGCGCAAGGGGGGAGGAGGATGAGAGACAGGGAAAAGGAGGGGAAATGGCACAGGGGCACAGGGGCACAGCAGCACACAGGCAACGGAAACCAGAACCCCCAATACAGAACAGCCTGCACGGGCACCCTCACAGCAACACAGGCAGTCCCAGAATGGGGGGAACCCCAGGCAGTCCAGGCACAGGCACAGCGGGAGCACACACAGAACACGGAGCGGGTTGGGAACACTCCAGGAGGCACACTTGGAACACAAGCGCCGGCAAGGGGACGATGCAGGGGAGAAAGGAGGTCCAGGGCAGTGAAGCAGGTCCAACGTCTCTCTCTCTCACACACACACACATATACACACACACCGGGAGGAAGCCGGGGGGGGAATTCCGGGGACCCCAGAACTCCAAGATCACACAGGCGACCAGGAGGGGGGGTGGGGTGCAGAAGGGGGCACAGACATATGAGGACGGTCAGCAGCACCCTGGGGAGCTGGAGGGGGTGGTCAGGGTGCCAGAGGTGGACAATGAAGATGGCAGCTACGGAGGTGAACGCAGGGGACAGAGGCGTGGGGGTGGAGGTGGCCCAGAGCCACAGGCAGGCTCAGCGACACCCCAGGAAGCAGGCAGCACAGCAGCATGGCCGGGACAGCAAGGAGGGAGAAGGCAGTGGACCACGGCAGCAGGGCAGAGCCGGGACCCCACATGGGGGCCAGGAACAGGGATCCAGGAGGCACAGGGGGACTCACAGCCAGCTGCTGGGGGCCACGAAGGGCCCAGGGGCTGGGTGCCCCACCTGGTGAATGATGTGGGGCCAATGAAGCATGCTCTGGTGGTACCCCTGCACGGACATGTGGTGGGCGATCAGGTAGTAAGCCTCAAAGGGATCCTGCATGGAGAGACCCAGATGCACATCGGAACGGGACCACACACCCGACAGCGCCGACAGCTCCACCACAGTAGGCTTGGATATGCAGTAGTCTGCAGCCGGGGCCAACGGAAGCTGACCAAGCTCCAACAGCCGGTAATACACTGGCCCACGGGAGCACTGGTACCCACGGACCCCTTGAACGCAGTTAAAGTAGGACACGGCAAGGGCAGGGCCCCGCTCTGCCAGACAGACCATGTAGGTGGCCAGGCTGCACACAGACAGGACAGACACGATCTCTGATGCAGACCAGGACACATGGCCACAGGCAATCCCTGGCCCCGCTCAGGGCACAGCAGGTGTCCGGGGTGGACTTACAGCCGGACCAGGCCTGCGGCAATCCGCAAGGCAGTAGGGCGCCTCCGATGGAGGAGGGAGACCATGCGCTGGGACGCCCTGCTCACATGCCCATTGGCCGGCAGCTATAGGTCACGGAGCGAGCATAGGGGTGGTAGTCCCCGGCGCTGACTCAGTAGGACGAGCCAGCCTGGAGGGCACACTTTAGGATGGACAAGCTCACCCTACTGTGCCTTGCAAAGCTGCTCATGCCCTGTCTGGAGTGACAGCACACCCCCATGAGGAACCCCATCCCCATGGTCCAGTGGGTGGCCTTCGTGGTTTGGGATCTAGCAACACCCAACTCCTGCCGGTCCATCTCCCAGCACTTTGGGGTCAGGGTGAGCACCATGGCCTGTATCCTCTGGGATGTCTGTGAGGCTGTGGACGGCGTACTCCTGGACAGGGTGATCCAGCTGGTGGATCAGGGGACTGTCCGTGATGGCCTGCTTTGCAGCTGGGGGCTTCCACAACTGCATGGGCACCATGGATGGCACCCACATCGAGATCCTCCACCCCTCCACAGGGGAGGCCGCGGAGTATGTCAACAGGCACGGGTATCACTCCCTGCAGCTGCAGGTGGTCATGGACCACTGGGGAAGGTTCATAGACATCTTCATGGTAAAGTCTGGCTGCAGTCAGGATGCCCAGCTCATGACCATATCCCCCTTCTATTCCCAGATGTACCAGGGGGACTTTGCAGACATGTAGATGGCCTGAATCAAGGGGGTGCTGATGCCCCCCTGCATCCTGGTGGACCCAGCCTACCCCCTCAACCGGTAACTGATGAAGGTATACCCAGTTGCCCGGACCCGAGCAGAGGCACTGTATAACACCCGCCTGTGTGTCAGCAGGACTGTGGTCAAGCGGGTATTTGGGGCCCTCCAGCAGCGCTGGAGGAGCCTTGCTGGGCGGCTAGACTGCACAGTGGAGACCTCAGCCCTGGTGATTGGTGCCTGCTGTGTGCTGCACAATGTTTGTGAGACAGATGGGACCACCCTCAAATACCCCATGCCTACCCGCCCTCCCGGCCCTGTGCATCCGTACGTGAACATGGACAACCCGAGGGAGTACCGTTATGCAAAATGCATCCATGCCACCCTAGCCAGGCACATCAGCCGGGAGGCCCAGGCGTGAGGGCACCCACCCCCTGGCCCACCCCCCCAGGGCCTGGGGGGTTCCCCGGGCAAGCCCCTCTATGGCCATGGTCCCACCTCACCTTCAGGCCCCTGAACTGACCATCAGAAGCAGGACTGTGTCATCCATGAGTGTATTAGATCACCCGCCTACCCATGCCCCCACCACCACCAACCCTCAGACCGCCCTCCCCCTTACCCCTCTGTGCCCCGCATTTCCTGGGGCACAGAGCTCTGGGAGCTGCCCTCCCCCCTGCTGTCCATGTCCCCAATGGTGTCCTGGGATGCCTTGGTGTCCGGGTCAGGAGGCAGTGGAAGGGAGGGAGGGAGGGAGGGAGGACCCGGGACACGAGACCCCCCCATGGATGACTTCTCCCTCTAGATGCCTATAGGGACCAGGAGGCGAATGTGGGGCGGCTGGGGCATGGAGGTGGCTGGGGCAGTTGGGGAGGCAGTGGGGGCACTGAGAGGCCCAGCACGGGGCCCTGGGCAGGCAGGGTTCCTGACGGGGCGGCTGCCATGACATAGGCACAAATAGTGCCCGTGTGCAGGAGCAGGGTGGTGCCAATGTCATGGGACCTGTCCATCTTTGCTGAATGCTCCTGCACCATCCCCTTGATGGCCTGTTCCACCCGCCCAAATGCCTCTACCTGCCGTCTGTGTTCTCAGTGCTCCCGCCTCCACTCCAGGCACACCTCTGCCTGGAGCCTCTGGTCCCTTGCCTCCGCCCACTCCAGGGAGTGCTCTATGGCTGCCTCCATGCAGTCCATAGCCGCAATCATCTGCTCCCCCTGTTCTGTGGTGGTCCAGATGATGTCCTATGCCTGGTCCTCCCTCCGGCACCGTACCCATGCCTGGTGCTCCCTCATCTGCTGGGCTGGGGGCAAGGGCCTGGGTTGCTGTGGCCCCTCCGGCTGTCCTATAGGGTACATAGTGGTTAGTCATTTGCCGCCCCAGGTGCCCACCCTCCTAGTTGCCCCCCCTCTCCCACCCCTCCGGACCCCCCATCCCACCCTGCATGTCCTGGGGCCTCCTCCCTGCCTCCTCAGCCCCCCACCTGGTTGTGTGCCTCACCTGGGTCCTCCAGCTGCTGCCTGGGCTGCTGTGCGCCGGCCTCCTCGGCCACCTGCCTCTGGTGCCAGGGCATTCTGTGTCCTGTGGGGTATGGGGTGGTGGTTGGTGGAGGGCTTCCAGGGTGCCGGGGTGGCCCCCTGGGCCTGGACCCATGTTGCGGGCTGTCAGGGTCAGTGCCGGGTGGGGCCTGCCCCCTGGCTGGGCCATCCCCAACCCCCTCACCCTAGGGTCTGTCCCCCCGTCCCGTGTGCTTGTTTACCCTCTATGTCTGTCTCAGATCCCTCCAAGGCCGGCCCCTCCGTGTTGCTGTGCTCCCCCTGCGACCACTGGCTGAGGGTGTTGAAGGTGCTGCCCTCAGAGTCTGGCTGTATAGGCAGGGGGCAGGGGCTCTCTGGGCTGCTTTCTGGGGGGAGCTAATGGTCCCTGAGGTCCTGGGGCATTCCTCCTGGGGTTCTGGGGCCCTGGAGTGGGTGCCTTCTTGTGGGGTGGCAAGGGGAGGGGGTACCTCAGCCCGTTCCCTGCGCTGGACCACAGAGTTCCCCACAAGCCGTGGGGCAACTATTGAACCCTTCATCTGTAGGATGCAGTCCAGGGCATCGTAGAAGGGGGTGGTCCGGAGTCCATGTCCGGACTGTCAGTTGTTGTCCCTGATGGCCTTGTAGCCCCTCTTTAGTACTTTGGCCTTGGACCGGCACTGCGCGATGGTCCGGTGATGCCCCCCCACCTCCATTTCCCATGCTATCTCCTGGAACATGTGCTCATTCCTCTGATTGAGCGCTAGCTCCATCTGATTCTCCAGGGTCCCCCAGATGTGGATGATGTCCCGGGTCTCCCGGAGCCCCCACTGACCCCCTCTGTTGTAGGGCCTTCTCCCCCTTCTCCACTCTGGTTCCTCCTGCTCCTCCTCCACCTCCTGCTCCTGCTCCTCTTCCTCCACCTGGGCAGGGCCCGTGTCATCTGGGGGCTCAGCATCCTGGGCCTGTTTGCATGTCTGCGGGACACAAGGGGGGGGGGGTTGTTTGGTAGCTGGACTCCAACATGTTCAATATGGTGTGCGCAGCTACCCAAAAGCATGCCCTCAGAAAACCTCCTGCAGGCTGGGACACTTTTGTAAAGGCCATGGCCGAAGCTAACGTCCCTTCCTCTTGCCAAGAGCAGCTTGACTTTATCAAATCATCCACCTTGACTCTCCTTGAACCCAGTCAGACAGATTTTCCTTTAACCCCTTCTAGATCAAGATTGTTTCGTAAGTTCAACTGGGTCAAAATGCAAAAGATATCTTGTGATTTTTTTTGTCAGTGTATTTTGAAATGTCTACTGTATTTTTACTTTTAAATAAACCACTAATTTTTCTTTAAAAAAAGAATTATTCTGTCCTGTCTATTATTTTTTAAGCCCTCATAAAAGTAAATTTTAATAAAGGCATAGCAATCTCAGTTATTTTTTTAAAACCCCACAAGGGTGTGATTTATTGAGAAACATGGCTATGAAATTCACTGCAGGAGACACAGATCTGGGTTTGTCGAAACATGCCCGGCACAGTCCTGGACATGTCCGAGAGACAGTACTTTTTATTTGTACAAATTGTATGACCATTCTATCATTTTCTGCTTAATTATCAGAATACAATTCTAAAATTTGTTCAAAGGATAAACCTTTGCACCGGTAATGTAGAAAAAACACACAGTGATAATCACAAGTCACAGACCTTGGGTCTTGTAATTGTTCGTGGTGAAATACAATCCCACAGCCATTTTTGTTCAAAAAAATTAAAATGCTTCTAGGAAACAAAATGCTGTGAGGGGGAGTGTCCGTAAGAGTAAAAAAACCTCTCCTCGATTCTCCTCTGTCAGGTAGATCACGAGCCAGTGTTCTCTAGGCAGAGTATGGGGGTGAGTGTTGACAACGAGACCTACAGGTATCTGAGTCAGTCTCCCCTTGGGGAGCCAGTCACTCAGAAATACACCTAGAAACATCTTTCTCATGTGAGGGTTTGATGATAAAACACTTAATAGTTGTATGGTGTCAATGTCACATATAGTCAAACAACACATTTCTCCTTTCTATCATGTTGTCAAAAACCATGTGTACAATCATGTTGATGGTGATTGGTAAGGCCACAGAAAAAAACTATTTCTGCCCTCAGGCATGTATCCTCAGGCAAACTCCTTATGGATGATGTGTCACGTTTTGCGTACTCTTTTTATAAAAAGGAAAGAAGGCTAAGTCTCCCAGCTGAACTGGTAATACTGGATTGGGCCTTTTTCTCCTAATTATATAAATTGAGTTTTACACTTTACTTTGAGATCCGGCTAGCAAAGCAAGTATTGTAAAAGACAATATATTTATAAATAAAGGAACATGAGATTTTGGAATATATATTAAAATATATGCATAGTTTATTTAAATATAAATAGAGAATATCAGTAGCTTACATAGAATGGTATTGATAGCCAATCAAAGTTACATGATCTTAAAACATTTCTATTTTAAGAAAAAGCTTGTAAAAGCTTAACATATGTACAATTCATTGGCTCAAAGATATCAAGAATTTATACATTACATATTTCTCCCAGATCTCTCCTTTCTGCCAAGATGTGTGAGAAAGAAATCCAATGGTATTTGGGGTTTCAATCTACAGATGAATTCTCTGGGTCTCCCTCTTTAAAGGCAGCTTGTTAGAAGGATCACATTACTGAATAGTGTCATAATGACATCATCTACAAGGAGATACACTGGATTCTAATTGGCTCTCTTAAAGAAACCAATCAGTGTTAGACTTCCTTCAAGGTTTATCAAGGTTTAATATTGAATAGAAACCTTGTATTTTTATCAAAGATAATTGTCAGATTAGAGAGAATAACCAGAACTTAAAGATTATTCCAATCATAAATTATATAGATATGTTAGCTAAAAAAACCTAACAAAATACTCCCCTCAGTCTTGGAGATATCTCTATGAATAGTATTATCTGTCATCTAGACAGGTCACAAATAAGATTCCAGACATCTAGTCTGAGAAAACTTAAATTAACCAGAGGGGCCTCATTTTATGGCCTGCCATTTGGCTGTTTCCTTGGCAACAGTCAAATGTCCATTTGGGAAGCTCAGGAAAAAAGTCAATGGAATGTAGCTGAAAGAAAAACTTCAGCCTGAGCCATTCTAATCACAGAAGTTGATTTTAGAATTCAATACTTCAAAACACAATTAGCTTACATAAAAACAGAAAGTTAACATATAAAAACTCAAAGTTAATACATTAAGAACACAGATGGCCAAACATATATTCTTAAAATAGGAAATACATGACAGATGAGCAACGCATGGTCTTTCACAGTGGTAACTGTTGGTTTTTGAGGCTGGTTGGGCAGTGGGTGGGTTGAACCTACTGCTGGCGGCTTTGCTGCTGGTGAGCCTAGGGGTGGAGCCAGGTGCAGTGGTAGGCATAACCCAGAAGCAAGGAGTTCCCAGAGTGGATGGACATTACATTAGTTAACGCTGGGAACTTCTTGCTGCTGTATGAAGTACTCTTACTGGGGTCCCATCCACTCTCTCTTTCCCACCAGGTCCAAATTAACCATAGAAGGTTACAAAAACAGATTACATTTCCATCGCCTAACTTTATCCTGAACCCTCGAATGCTCGATTTTCATGGCATCCTTTTCATTCTCTTCTCATAAGAGAATGAAAGGGAAGAGAAGGACAACAGAGGAGAAGTAGGAGGGAAAGGGTTTGGTTTTGGTGCACGAAAAGAGTAAGGGGAAGAGATGGGTTCAATGAGGGACAGGGGAAAGGGGTCTCCTTCTTGTCTGCAGCCTTCTCTTCTGCCATGCTCATACCTAATTTCACCTCTGTTCACAAAGAGAGCAGTTGCAGACCTGTATAGCAACCAAACACTCCCCATCCAAACCAGCATCCCTAGTACCAACATTGTATCCCCAGAAGTCAAATGCCTGTCCAAGCAAACAGGTCTTTTTAAAGAAGTTTGGTCAGTTGCAGGCCTGCATTGCCAACAAACCAGGCCCATCCAGACCAGCATTCCTAGTAGCTACACCCTATCCCCAACAGCCAAAATGCCTGTCCAAGAAAACAGGCCTTTTTTTAAAGTTTGGCAATTTTCAGGGCTAGGAGTGTAGCGGAATGTCACAGTGGTAGCTATTTCTGCCAGAAACAGAGTTTCCGCAATTAGTGGTATGGCATGGCAGAGGCTTTCATTCCACTAGTTTCATTCCGCTACTTCCGCAGTTCTGCTAATTTTATTCTGCAACTTCCACAGGCTTCGCAAAATAGCAGAAACATTACATTTCCGCTACTTCCGCCATTCCACCAGCACCACAAAATAGCGTAACAGCAGTTTTTTGACAGTTTCCAACAATTCCGGAATTTTTCCGATAGTTTCTGAATTTGCAGAATGCCAGCGGAATTAGCGGAATGTCAGCAGAAAAGCTGCGGTGTCACGTGGGTAATTCCAAAATGGTGGAATGGAATCGCAGCGCGGTAACAGCTGTTGCCACATCAGCCCTATTCAGGGCTACATTGCCACCAAACCAGGGCCATCAAGACCAGCACTCCCAGTACCTGCACTGTATCTCCGGCAGCCAAATGCCTGTCCAAGCACACAGGCCTTAAAAAAAAAATTGGCCTGTTTCAGGGCTGCATTTCCAGTTTGCCACCAAACCAGGCCCATCAAGACCAACATCCCCATACCTACACCATATCACTGGCAGCCAAATGCCTGTCCAAGCACACAGACATTTTTTAAATGTTTGGCCACTTACAGGTCTCTTTTGCCTTGCCACCAAACCAGCCTCATCAAAATTTAAACAATGCATTTCTGTTTCTCAACAAAAACCCCAGTCAAGATGCTCAAAATCACACAGTCACAAGCAAAGAGGCCAGAAACTACTTTCCAACAGGGAGCATCAGTAAAACAGTGAAGGGATCATTTTTTTAAAAAACAGCCTGGCTCCTCCTTACCTCTCAGCTCTTATCTCCTTACACACTCCTGCACGCACTCTCCGCTTCTCCTCTGCCTCTCCCTCTCTCTCCCTCATCTCTCCTGCTCCTCTAACTGCCTTTGTCTCTTCTCCGTCACTGCCCCCCATGTCTGGAACTCCCACCCTGCCCACGTCCACCTTGCCCCCTCCCTTCGTTCCGTCAAACCCCTCCTCAAAACCCACCTCTTCCTTGCCGCCTTTCCCAACGCCTGCTAGAACTTTCCTCTCAACATTTATTGTCTACCCTCCCCCTGACTCCTCCCTAATTACAATGAAGCCAAGCACGTGCACCTGAGACTTCACATCCACTTGAATGTTTTATCCCTTGTCTCTCCATATGTCCCCTCTCCTTGTATCCCCCTCCGTGTCTATTATATATTGTAAGCCATAGGCAGGGACCGTGTCCATCTCATTGTTTTGTAAAGTGCCAGGTACACAGCTGGTGAGATACAAGTGCTAATAATAATAATAATAATAATAATAATAATAATTATTATTATTATTATTATTATTATTATTATTATTATTATTGTATACTAATAATAATAATAATAATAATAACAATAATAACAATTATTATTATTATTATTATTATTATTATTATAGCCATGACCAGTAGACCCACAAATTTACAAAATGGTCTCTCTACTCATTAGGGATGGGTGAACAGAATGGAGTTCGGAAATTCGGTTCTCTTTGGTTTGGTTTGAAATTCGAGTTTCTCAGTTTCTTTTACCTGACCTGATATGTGAAAGTAGGTCTGCATTTTCAGGGGTTAAATGTGCCACCATAAGCTCCAGGAAGGGCAAGGCATTTTGTTATCATACCAAAGGATTGCACAATACTGATATAGGGGGATTTACAGGAATGGGTCTTCCCTAAACTTTTCTCAGTTTCTCTTACCTGACCAATATGTGCTATGGTCAAAAAGTTATATAAGGATAAAGGATGTTATACTTTCGGTATTTTATTGGGTTTTGTTGTATTTTAATTATATACCACCGTTGTGGTTTCCAAATGTAGTATTATATCCTGCATGTTAGTTCTTGTAAATCTTTTCCTATACATGCAGATTTCCGGATTGTGTTTGCAGAGGTCAAGTGTGTCGCCACAAGCCCCGGGAAGGGTAAGGCATCTTGTACCATATAGGGTAGTTTACTAGATATAGGGATGTTTAGGAGTGGGTTTGACTTGTGGCAGCCCCAGTCCTCTTCCAATTCTCTCCTTGGCTGTGATACCATAGGGGTATGATAGGTGAGGACTTGGAAGATAAATTCAATAACTATCCTTTTGCAAATTTATTTTATATTGTTACTTATATTATATTGTTGTATTTTAATAGTTTTTGGTACATGGAATTGTATAGTATTATTGTTATAGTCAAAGGCTAAACAAATAAATCTTTTGAACTGAATTGAAATTCGAGTTCGGAAATTCGTTTCTGTTCAGTTTGAAATTAGAGTTCAGTTCAGAAGTTCGGTTCGGTCGACCGCACAGACCAAGTTTGGTTGAATTCCAAACTTCCGAACCAACTTCAGCCATTCAAAACCAGTTTTTTTGGTGTGTGTTGCCACTAGGGATGGGCGAACAGAATGGAGTTCAGAAATTCGGTTCTGTTCAGTTCGGTTCAGATGTTCGATTCAGTTGACCGAACAGACCGAGTTCGGTCCGAACTCCGAACTTCCGAACCGAGTTCGCCCATCCCTACTACTCATGTGTGGGAGGGGAGAAGGAAAGCAGCAATACATCATGCAAACACAGAACAAGCAAAGGAAACCATCTTAAGGCAACAAGATGCAGTCCTTAGCACACTATAAAAGCAGCAGCGGCGATTTCCACTTGTCCCCCAAAACATACTACACAGCTCTGTTGGAATGTAAGAGGTAGTTTCTGCTGCAACTAAACACGGAACATTCATGCAAGGACTAGCCATTAGTAAAATGTGGGGAATGGGGGCCCCTGGGGGCAGGGGGTGGCCCTGGGGGAGGTATTCAAACGGGGAAACACACGCACTTTCACCAGGAGAAGGGGAGCAGCAAGGCTATGCACGGAAAACAAGCCCTCAGGGTGGAATAGGGCTAGCAGGATGCTTAGTCCCCAGCCTGTTTCATCATCGGGCATCTGGGTGGTCACATGCCTGGTTTGCCACTGGAGCCACATGCACACGGGTACAGGAGGGGGCCCGGGCGAGGGGGTGAGATTCGTGGGTAGCAGGGGTGCAAGAGTCCCAGGCAGGGGGGGAAACAGGATAGGGCTTGCACTCCAGGGAAGGCCCCCAGGGGGGTGCTCCCCTGACACCAGAGAGGGAAAACTCTTACCTTCACGTGGATGATTACACAAGCACTCACACTCACAGGCACCTCACTCACTCTCTCAGGCAGACAGTCAGACAGGCAGGCAGACGAACAACAAGCTACAGGTTTCACACTCCAACGGGAACAACAAGGGGGCCAGTCTCACGGGCACAAGGGCTCGATCACCAGCGTTTGTCTCTAGCCCTGCATCGGGCTTTTATTCCCCAGTGTGGGGCGTTGGCTGAGCCACGCTGAGCGACGCAGCGTAGGGGGCGTGGTCGCTTCGGGCGTGGCTCCGCCCTCTGCACGTCTGTCGGGGAGCGGCCCTGCGGCGTCCAGGGGCTTGTCCGGTAGGCTCTTTGCCGGGGGCTCCCTGTTGCGGGGAGGAGGGTTTTCCCGCTGGCAGGGGGCGGGCCGTACTGACGGTGAGTTTGCTGCAACGGGGGGATCCCCAGGCCCCGGCAGGGGTGGTGTGGCGGTGCCGGAGGGGGCTTGGATCCTGACATAAAAAAGCCTGCCACAACATCCCACCAAACTGCAAAGGGCTGGGCCATTTTAAAATGCAAGGAACATTTCAGCAAAGATTAGAAACCCTTCCATTCATGACCCTAGGTGTTAGGAACTGGGCACAAAGGAGGGTGGCACAAGCCCGCAGCCGCAAGGGGGTGTGGGGAGTGGGGAGAAGGAAGAGAATTCCCACACAAAGGAACCCTCTGCCTAGCAGTGACCTTCAGCCTACCCTCGTACAAACCTCAGCTCCTGCTGAGCTCCAAACCCCAGAGGCATCCCCGTCGCACGGTGGGGCAGAGAGTGCCCCTATGTTGCACACAGATGAGGGGGCAGGGCCTGGGGAAGCAGGAGCCATAGCAACTGATCAGGGAGAAAGAATCACGCAGCCGCTGTGGTGTTCAGCATGCCAGCAAGCATGCAAGTGGGCGGGGCTGAGCATTTATAGGAGAGGGCACAGCTTCCCTCACTTGCCAGCGATCAGCAGTGGTGTGATGCTGATCCCATGTGATTCTTGTGACAGGCTTGTTAGAGTATCTTGTACCCTTTAGAGTGTGTGTGCTGTGCAGAATGAATGGAGAGTGAAAGGTGAGTGCGTGAACTAGGAACCCTGAGTGTTGTTTGTCTGTAGCACAATTTCCTTACTTTCCTGGGCGGTTCCCTTCCTCCCCTCGTGCCCGGTGGTGTCGGATTTCACTTCCTTCCCCTTTCCCAAGGTGTTAATCCCTTCCTCACTGTCCAGGACATGAGGGTGAGTTCCCCTGAGTACAGAGCGAGTGGGTGTGGGGTTTGGGCGGTGTGAGTGCAGGTGGGGACCTGGTCCCCCTGTGGAGTGTGTGGGGGATGTTCACATTTCCTGTTGACTGCCTATACCCCTGTGATGATATGGTCTTGCCCCGATTGGGTCGCCTAGGGCCAACCTATATCCTGAAGGGTCCTTTCTCACAGCAATGGAGGGTGAGCTCCCCTGGACTTCAGGAGTCCCCTTATCTGTTTTGGGCATTTCCCAGGGTTAAGACTGTGGGTTCCCTTTCTGTGATTCCTTACCCTCACACTAGGTCCCCCACCTGTAAAACAGAAGCAGACAGTTTACGTCAAAAAAAGCCAAGGAAGAGACCAATTTTAACCAAATGTAGCCATGGCCAGTGGGGGCACTCGAAAATGGCCACGGCCTTTGCACATGCTTGAGGGGTTTGGGAGAGGAGCGGGGGGAACTAGCAGTGCACATGCAAACACGAACACATAAAAAGCAAAAGCAAACAAGATCTTAAACCAAGTGAACCATATTATTTGAAGTTTTAGCCCACCACAAAAGTTGCAGCAAAGAATTCCACTTGTACCCCAATATATGCTTCACTGCTACAGCTCTGTTGAAGCCCCATTTCCCCCAGTAGCTCCCTTAACCCCAGCCCCATTTTCATCAGTCTCCCAGAAGCCCCACTCAAGGAGACTGTGGTGCGCCCCATGCTGAAGAAACCATCTTTGGACGTGGATGCCCTCGCCAGTTACCGACCTGTCTCTAACCTTCCCTTTTTAGGGAAGGTTATTCAGTGGGCAGTGGCAATCCAGCTCGAGGCACATCTAGACAGCATCGGTTTCCTGGACCCATTTCAATCTGGGTTCTGGCCCAGGCTATGGCACAGAGACGACATTGGTGGCCTTGGTCGATGATCTCCACCGGGAGATGGATGCAGGATGTTCAACATTTCTCATCCTGCTAGATCTCTTGACCACTTTTGACACCGTGGACCATGGGCTGCTGTTGAGACGGCTGCATGACCTGAGGGGTCTGGATGGGACTGTTCTTGAATGTTCCATTCATTCCTCTCGGGGAGAAGCCAGCGGGTGGTGCTGGGAGAGGAGACATCTTGCCCCCACGCCTTATCCTGCGGCGTTCCACAGGGCTCCATTCTGTCTCCATTATTATTTAATGTATATATGTAGCCCTTTGGGGAGGTCGTGAGAGGATTCGGGGTGTGTTGTCATCAATATGCTGATGATACTCAGCTGTACCTCTCTTTTTCAATGGACCCAGACCCTGCTATCTCTATGCTATCCCAGTGTTTGGAGGCTGTGGCGTAATGGATGCGGCAGAGCAGACTGAAGCTTAGCCCTGATAAGATGGAAGTGATGTTGGTGGGGAGAGCGAGGGAGGTGTTGGCCCCCCTTATTGGGGGAATTTGCCCTCCCATAGCTCAACAGGTCCGGAGTCTGGGGGTGGTGCTGGATGTGGATTCCCACCTGGAGCGGCAGGTGGAGGCAGTCGCAAAAACTGCCTTTCACCAGTTGCATCTGGTGCGGAGGCTGCGTCCGTTTGTCTCCGGCCCGGACCTGGCCTCCCTCATCCATGCCTTCGTCACCTCGAGGCTGGACTATTGCAACGCGCTCTACGTGAGGCTTCCCTGGTGCCTGGTTTGGAGGCTGCAGCTAGTGCAGAATGCAGCGGCCTGTCTCCTTTGGGAGACGGGTCGTCGGGAGCACATAACACCTGTGCTACTGGCTCTGCACTGGTTGCCAATAGCGTCCCAAGCCAGGTTCAAGATGCTGGTATTGATTTACAAAGCCCTTCACGGTCTCGGTCCCTCATACCTCAGGAACCACCTCGCCTTCCACGCCCCGGAGCGGCTCCTTCGGTCTGCCAGGGGTGCCTTCTTGGAGGTCCTCCGTGTTAAGCAGGGGGCCACAATGGAGAGGGCATTCTCGGTGGCAGGGCCGAGCCTTTGGAACTCCCTACCAGAGTAAGCTAGCCTGGCCCCAAGCCTTTTGATATTCTGGTGAATTTGTAAAACCTTGCTGTTCACCCAGGCCTTTCAGGAGGGGGGGGTTAGTAGATTTTTTTATCGCCCCCTACCCTATTTATTTTTTAATGTATCCCAGGCCCTGTTCTTAATAATTGAGATTGTATTTTTATATGTTTTAAATTGTTTTATATTGTTTTTTTATTGTTGGAAGCCGCCCCGAGCTGTGTTCAGGAGGACCGGGGTATAAATCAAATAAATAATAATAATAATAATTATTATTATAATTATTATAAGCATCTATATAGAACCAGCGATGTACCTGGTCCTTTACAAAGAGTAAGATAGACATGGCCCTTGCCCAAGAGCTTGCAATCTAATTACAGGGGGAATGGAGTTAGGAAGGGCGGAGAAGAACAGGTGGGTTTTGAGGAGGGACTTGAAGTTGTGGAGGGTGGAGGTAAGGCGGAAAAGGGAAGGGAGGGAGTTGCAGGCATGTGGGCAATGAGGGAGAAGGGATGAAGGTGGTTGGGGAAGCAGGGGAGGCGTGGGAGGGTGAGGGAGCAGATGGAAGAGAGCGAAGGGCTCGAACAGGGGTTCGGAGGGAGATGAGCACAGAGACATAGGGGCGAGCGAGGTTGTGAAGGGTTTTGTAGGTGAATACAAGGAGCTTGTGCAGAATACGCTCAGGAAGAAGGCGCCAGTGGAGAGAGGAGAGGCTGCACATGTTCAAAGCGACGGGCTAGGTGGATTATCCTGACAGCAGAGTTTTGAACAGAGATAAGGGAAGAAAGATGGAAGCGGGGAAGGCCAGCGAGGAGGAGGTTACAATAGTCAAGGTATGAGATGACTAGGACGTGGATGAGAGTTTTGGCATAGGAGACAGACAGTAAAGGGTGAATATTGGCAATGTTGTGGAAGGAGAAGCAGCAGGATTTGGCCTCAGAGTCAATGTAGGGTTTGAAGGTAAGGTGAGAGTCAAAGATGAAGCCCAAGCTGTGGGACTGGGGGACAGGAAGGATGGTGACCACTTCAATCGTAATTGATAGGGAAGAGGGAAAGGAGGGGTTGGGAGGGAAGATCAGGAGTTCAGTTTTCACCATGTTCAGTTTGAGATGGTATTGAGACATGCAGGTGGAGATATCAGAGAAACAGTTGGTGAAACGAGCATGAACAGAGGGGGAGAGGGAAGGAGTGGAGAGATAGAGTGTCATCAGCGTATAGGTGATATTGAAAACTATGGGAGGCAATGAGTTTGCCATGGAATTGGGTGTAGATAGAGAAAAGGAAAGGGCCAAGGACGGAGCCTTCGGGAACCCCGACCGAGAGGGGTAGGGAGAAGGAGGGGGAGAAGTTAGGAAGAGATACATTGAAGGAGCGGTCAGAAAGGTAAGAGGAGAACCAGTCGAAGATAGAGTCTCACAATCCAAGGGAGTGGAGTGATTCAAGCAGGAGCGAGGGGTCAACAGTGTCGAAGGCAGCAGAGAGATCAAGGAGGACATGAATAGAGTAAAGACGGTTGGATTTAGTCACAAGAAGGTAGTTGGTGATCTTAGCAAGAGCAGTTTCAATGGAGTGAAGGGGGCAGAAGTCAGATTGGAGGGTGTCAAGGGTAGGGATGGGCGAATAGACCACAATTCGGGTTCGGCCATTCGGTTCAGCCATGTTCCATTTGTGTGTTTGCAATCGGCTGTTCGGGCAGTTTGCTGGATTCGGGTTCGCCCGTTCGGTTCGGCCGTCAGGTTCAGCCATTTGGCCATAAAAATTACGCGAGAGCCAGAAAGCGGCACGCTGGAAACTGGAAATTCGTGTGCGTGCTCAGCTGTGTGGCAAGTGAGTGTGTGTTTGATTCGGTGGCTGCTGGTTTTGTGTGTTTTTGGCATTTGAGTGTGTTGTTTCTGGCTGTGCTGTGTGTTTGGGTGGTTGGTGTGTGTTGTGGGTGACTTTGGGTGTGAGTGTTTTAAAAAAAAAACTTTTTCAAAAATGAGAAGGTCAAGGCTCAGGCTGTGGTGCTGATCCCCCGGATGGGGGCGAACTTGACACTTGAGGCGGCGGAGGAGGAGGAGGTGGTAGCAGTCAAGGCCTCTGCCCTGGCCAGTACACTTCCTGTGGCACCACTGGTGTCTTACTCCTTGGATGAAGAGGAAGTGGCGGGCTCTGGAGGTGCTTCCAGGTTTGTAAACTTTTTTTTTACTTTGAGGACAAGAAAGGCTCTATCCATTGGAGAGAGCTCACTGGCATGTGGGTGGGTGCGTGGGTGTTGGGCATCAGTCAGGCACAAACACTACAGTGGGCATCAGTGGGTGGCAATGGATGTCTACAACAGAGAGAGGGTAGTGTGGGGGGCTTTGGCACGAGCAGCACCCCCACACAAACATGTGCCAGGCTAGCAAGGGTCTCCACTCTCCAGCCATCCCATTCTCTTCGCACCCCCAACTAAGGGCAGGCTCTTTTCTCCAGCCAGGGTTCCATCTCTGTCACCATCCCTAGCACCCCTAGCACCCCAAGGAGGGCAGGATTTTCACATGCCAACCAGGGTCTTCCTAGTTGCAATCCCAAACACCACAAGGAGGGCATGGTTTGCACATGCTAGCCAGGGCCTTCCTAGTTGCAATCCCTAGCATCTGCTAGCACCCTGGGATTGCAGGATTTGCACAAAATATCTAGTTGCAATCCCTATTAGCACCCCAAGGAGGGAGGACTAAAGGAGCATCATCATAAATGCATGCTATTTATTTGGTGTTTTTATGTGTTCCCATTTCAGAGAGGAATCGGATTCAGGCCACAGTCCTGCTGCTGCCACCACCATGCCAAGGTGGAGGACTCATCACTGGACACCTAGGCAGGGATCGCCAGTGACACCCCCAGACATTCGACACCAGTCATCAGATGTCTGGAGGTTCTATCACAAGGGCGACAGAACCGCCACATGCAAGGTATGGCACGGGGTGCTGGAACAACAGGGAATGAATTTCCCTATGACCTGTTAGGGACGGAAGTCCCCTGCAGAGAGAGATTGGATGGCCACCCAGGCCACCGACTTGTAGAGACATAATGCAGGCAGGGCTTGACAGACCATTGGTCTGACACAGTATGGCACTTCTTATGTTCCTATCTTTTTCTGCTCTTTTGAGATCTGCAATAAAGTTTTCTACTGGCAGAGGGAGGGGACCACATCAGGGCTCATCAACCATGTAGAGCAGCATCATGATATGCGAGTGAGACGGGCGGGCGAGGAGGAGTCTGGAGTGGCGCCCGTGGAGTCTCAGCACCTGAACAAGGGGGGGAAGGCAACCCAGAAAAGGAGGCATACAAGCCCTTCCCCTCCCCCCCTCCAGTCCCAATGTGGAGACCCCCAAGCCCCCAGAGGATGCAGAGGTCAAGGCCCTTCAGGAAAGGATGCAGAGGTGCACCCTGGCCCATGTTGAGGTAGTCCAGGCGGAGCGGCAGAAGGTGGGGGCATACACCCAGTATGTCTCTGCTGAGCTCCACCGCATGCAGCTCTACCAGCAGGTGCTCTCCAGGTGGCATAGGGCGACGCAAGAGGGCTTGGATCACACCGTGCTAAATGGCGTGGTGAGCGAGCACGAGATCGAGGTCACTCAGGCCTGTGCAGTGCCCCTACCTCTCCTGCCCTTATCCCAATTTCCGGGGGATAGGCCCGGTGGCAGCAGAGCCACAGACTCTTAGGTTTATTAATAAGTTTCATTTCCATGTTTGCTGTTGTTTTATTTAATGTTGTTGTTGTTGTTGTTGTTTTGTCATTGTTGATGTTATTAAAATTGTTATAATGAAAATAGTTGTAAAGTATTCCTTGTTATGAGCTACGTTTGACCTGTCCAATTTTTTTTTTATCCATTTGTGCTGAAGTTCTGGATGACAGGTGGCAGAATCTCATAAAGCTTGTCGATCCCTTCCAGCAGCACCTGCCACACCATGTAGCGTAGTTATTAACCCAAAGATGTGC
>QEPC01012523.1:720424-739925 GCA_003113815.1 Sphenodon punctatus
GGGGGGGGCATCTCCGTGAGTGGAATGACGGCATATGGGAGGAGTTCTAGAGAAAAGGGGAGACAGTGTGGCTAGTAAAACTCCCCACCCACACCTAGTAGTTGTCACCTAACTAAATACACACAAACTACATAAATGTGACAGATACAAACATATGGGTATAATTTCACGTTACCAATCCCCCTTACCCCCGATTGTCACCCATTGGCACGACTTTGCTAATATGCATGCCTTGCGTGACATGCTTTATGGATGTCCCCATGCATGGGAGCCACCAGCACCCTAACGTCCAAGAGCATTGGGGTCCAGGCTAAGAATGATGAGGGGACAGGGGTAAGGGGGATGGGCAGGGACAGGTGCCTGCTGGCTGGAGAGGTTTATAAGAAGTTGTGTGAGGATCCAGCAGCCTTCGGTCTGGGTTCCAACCTCACAAAGAGTCTTGTGGGGAAAACAAGTACATAACACAGTATAAAGCAGCATAAGATTGACAAGAGATGCCACTGGCTTCCAAAGAGAAATTTGTGGTGGTTGGTGAGGAAACAAGGAGCAGCTCTCCTGCTATCACCCCCCAAGGAGTTCGGTGTTGTGTGTGATAACATGCTGCAGGGGCTTGACTGGTATCTTGGAGGTAGGGGAATATGGTGCACTGCTTCCCCCTTCTCCCACATTCCTGTGCAATGAATGACAGCCCAGACCCATCACGGTGGGTCCCGGGGCTAAGGTGGCAGCTTCTGGGTTTTGGTCACAGCCCTCCCTGACTGTAACTTGGCCCCGTTACCCTGACAGTGGGTCCCAGGGCTGGAGTGGCTGCTTCTTGGTGCGGTGGAATGAAAGCGCAGTGTGCGACAAATGATGGCCCTAGTCCCATCACGGTGGGTCCCAGGGATGGAGTGGCAGCTTCTAGGTTTTGTCCACAGCCCTCCCTGCCTGTAATTTGGCCCCGGGACCCTGGCGGTGGGTCCCGGGACTGGAGTGGCTGCTTCTTGGTGCAGTGGAATGACAGCACAGTGTGCGATGAATGATGGCCCCAGACCCATCACGGTGGGTCCTGGGGATGAAGTGGCAGCTTCTGGATCTTGGCCACAGCCCTCCCTGCTTGTAACTTGGCCCCGGGACCCTGGCAGTGGGTCCCGGGGCTGGAGTGGCTGCTTCTCAATGAGTTGGAAAGACATCGTAGTGTGTGAAGAATGACGGCCCCAGACCCATCATGGTGGGTCCCAGGGCTAAGGTGGTAGCGTCTAGGTTTTGGCCACAGCCCTCCCAGCCTGTAACTTGGCCCTGGGATCCTGATGGTGGGTCCTGGTGCTCAAGTGGCTGATTCTTGTCATGCAGTGTAATAAGTAGTTCCAGTTTCACTAGCAGCAGCAGACATTGGTTACCCAGGCAGGCAGGCTGTCAGGTGGCATGGCATGAGCAGCAGTAAGGCTAACTGAGGAAGGGTTCGAGTTTCGCAACCTGGGTGGGCAGGCAGGAAGCATGGCATAAGAGGCAGAAGGGCAGGCGGGCTTGGGCACTGGGAAGGTTTTAGCTAGGCGACCTGGGTGGGAAGACAGGCACCTTGTCATGGGAGGCAGGACTGATGCATGATCTGAGCTTGGCGGAAAGCAGGGTGGGCAGACAGGCAGCGTTGCATGAGAGTCAGAAGGGAAGGCAGGCTGGGACATTGGCAGCAGGACAATGCCAATCAGATAGGCTAGCAAAGACTATGCAGCACGAGAGAGCGAGCCAGTCAGCGTCACATAAGCAGGCCGAGATCATGTCGCTAGCTATAGGCCAGTTGCCAGGCTTACAGTTTGTTCCCCAATGCCACCCTGCATCCTGAGGTCAGTCAGATAAGGCGGCCCAGGCCGCCTAGTATGAAAGAGAGAGAGTGAGGTAGAGAGAAAGACAGAGAGAGAGAGAGGCAGGGTGGGTGCCAGGCACAGGGAGGGAGGGACATCACGTCAGCAGCACAGGAGCAGTAGCTGTACCCCAGATTGAGGAGGAGGTGGAGGAGGAGCCTTGTCCCAAGACTGCCCCTGTCATGGGATGGCGTGTGCCACTGCACCATCACTCCTTGTCCAGGAACAGCTCGGGGAATCCCAGCAGCGGAAGGTTCACCTTCAGAAAGAGGAACTGCTCCACCAACTTGGCCCCCAGTCTCAGGTGGTGCGGGGTGCATATGTCCCCCACGATGGAAAACACCCTCTTACTGGGGACAATGGTTGGTGGCCAGGACAGGATACCCTTGGCCACTTTGGACAGGGCCGGCCACACGTTGGCCTTGTCGGCCCAGTAGGCCAAGGGATCATTGCTGGGATCTATGCATGACTCCTCCTCTAGTTATGTCTCCACTGCTGCTGAGGCACCATCATACTCCCTCTGGTAGCTCTGGGTCGGCAACACATGGCCCACTGCCCTCAGACACGTTGCTTGCCCTTTTGTTATGTGCCCCATGCTCCCCAGAGTGGACTGCACAGATGAGAAGCTGCTGGCAGTAGGGGTCCTGCTGATGCTGATGCCACTAGGGCTGGGGGCAGGGATAGATCCAGATGGCTGGAAGGGGTCACTGCTCCAACTGCCACCATCCCCAGAGGCATCCTGCTGCATGCCTGACCTTCTGGACCAGTGTAACCTTCCAGAGGCCATAGACCGCAGTCTCGCGGGCCATGCTGCCCTTGATCCTGGGGTCAAGCATGGTTGCCAGGACATAATTGCCAGGAGCTCGTCGAAGCGCGCACTCAGGCCCGCCTTCAACTTCCGAGCAAGGTCAATTGCCTCATTTGACATTCTCCTGCCCTGGGGGCCATGATCCCACCCACCCCGCCCCCAGAATCTCATCCAGACTACTGCAGAAACTATGCACCAGCGGGATCACCTGGCTGAGGGTGGCGGTGGAGCTGCTCAATGTCTCTGTGACACCCAGGAATGGTGTCAGGACAAAGAAAGTTTGGGAGATAATCTCCCATTCCTCCCTGTTGTACCCTGGAGGTGTCTCGATTTCTGTCTCCAGTTCAATCTGATGCAGGGCAGCTTTCTGTTCAAGAAGCCGCTCGAGCATCAGGAAGGTGGAGTTCCAACGGGTGGAGACATCCTGGGTAAGGGTGTGCACCGGGTACCCTTGCTCGGCCTGCTTCTCCTGGAGGAGCTCGCTGCCCTTCACGCTGTGGTTGAAGAAGCCCACAAGCTTCCTCTCCCAGTCGACCAGGGAACTAAGGGTTCCTGGCCCAATCCCCTACTCCCCAAAGCCCAGAGCATCTTTCACCACCAGGTGGAGGGTGTGTGTGGCACAAGGGATGCTCGTGAAGCCCCCATCATGAACTGCCTTAAGGATATTTGCCACATTGCCCATGACCACACAGCCCTTGGTGAAGGCCACGCCTGGCATGACCCACTCACTCACCATGGAGGCCAAAGCTGCCTCATGGTTCCTCGTGGTGTCGGAGCTGTCCATAACTTGGGCCTGAAGCAGGGGCCACCTATACCCTGCTTCAGCTCCCCTCCTGCCAGTGCCTAGCGATGCCTCTGCGTTCTGCCACCAGTGTGCCATCACCACCAGGTAGGCATGCTGGGCATTTCTGGCAGACCACAGGTTCATCGTAAAGTGGACCATTGCACCCCCAGCCCCTGCCAGCAGCTCCCTCATCCGCTGCTTCAAAGTCCTATAGAGCTGTGGCACCACAGTCCGACTCAGGGTGGAGCAGGAAGGCAGCTTAACGTTGGGGGCCAGGAACCCAACCTGTCACTGGAAGCCCTTGTCCTCCACAATGGACAAGGGCTGGCCATCCAGGGCAATCATCTCAGCCAACAGGCGCTTGCCTTTCTCCTGGTCACGGCACCCTGCCGATGGCCCTGACACATCACCCAACCGCATCTCCTCCATGGTGGACTGATGGCGCTGATGGGGGGCTCCTGCTGTTGTTCTGCCCCCATACTGATCCTGCTGTAGGGATGGGCAAACAGATCGCAGTTTGGGTTCGGCCGTTCGGTTCGGCTGCGTTTGGTTCAGCCGTTCGGTCGGCAGTTTGGTTCAGCTGCGTTCAGTTTGGCTGTTCGGTTCGGCCGTTCGGCTAGTTCGCCGGGTTCGGGTTCATCCGTTCAGTTCGGTCGTCCGAACAGGCTGTTCGGTTAGGCCGTTCAGCTGTTTGGTTCGGCTGTTCGGCCGTTCGGGAAATGTTGTTATGCATGTTTTTTTGTTTTTTATACGGTTTGGGGTTTTTTATTGGGTTTTAAATGGTTTTCTTTTGTTTTTTATTTGTTTTTTTTTTGTTTTTATATGGGGTTTATTTTTATTTTTTTCATCTAATATTATATCTATCTATCTACACTAAATCTAACTGCTATTAACTATTCTAAATGCTATGAACTAAATGGATTATCTAATAAGTACACAGACCTACTCCTACAACACTAAAACTAAATCACTAACGCTATCTCTGTCACTAAGCTAACTCCTACAATCTATCTATCTATCTATCTATCTATCTATCTAGGATTTTTAGGTTGCTTTAAGTTTCATTTCAATTTTGGACTGAAATGAAACTTAAACCATAAACTGAAACCTTGTGTTATGCACTGTACAGAATCATTGAGTATGTATGTATTTCACTACAGACTCCTCTTCTGTTTGTGATTCCCCCCCATCCCATATATATGGGATGTATATATATGGGATGTATATATATCCAGAGTGATCCAGCGTTGAGTTTTTGAGGATAGGGGAGACGGTGGTGTGTTTAAAGGCAGAGGAGAAGAAGCCGGTAGAGTGGGAGAGGTTGATGATATGCAGGAGGGGAGGGGCAACAGTGGAGGCAATGGAGGTCAGGAGATGAGAAGGAATGGGGTCCAGGCCAGGGGACAAGTGGAGCGGTTGGAGGAGGAGAGCAGGGAGGAGATTTCCTCAAGGGAGGCAGGAGGGAAGGAGGACAGGAGAGAGGTGGGGGGAGGAGGGGGAGGGGGGAGTAGTAGGGGGAGAGGACTTGGAAGTGATACCCAGGCGGATCTTGTCAATCTTACAGGTGAAAAAGAGAGTAAGATCTTGAGCGGAGAGAGCAGAGGAAGGAGGAGGACAGGGGGGGTTGAGAAAGGAGTCAAAGGTGGAAAAGAGGTGGCGAGGGTTCTGGGAGCAGGCCTCAATGTGGGAGGCATAGTATTGCTGTCTAGCGGGAGAGATAGCAGAGCTGATCTATGAGAGGCAGAATTTGAAGTGGAGGAAGTCGGCACGGTAGTGGGATTTACACCAAAGGCATTCAGCAGTCCAGGTGCCGGAGCGGAGATGGTGAATGGTGGGGGTGAACCAAGGGCGAGGGTTACAAGAGTGATCCGGGCAGGAGGAGAGGGGACCAAGGGAGTCGAGGGTGGAGGCGAGAGAGGAGTTGAAGGTGGAGATGGCAGAATCGGGGGAGGAGGAGGAGAGGACTGAGGGGATCACCAGCATGCCAAAAGAGGAGAACTCTCTTTTAACCACACCTTAGGGGGTGGGGTACAAGCAGGTAGTCTGAGTCCTCAACAGCAGCAGCTGTGCACAGTCTTCAGTCAAGAAAGAGTCTTCCACAGCAGCCCATAGGGCTGCCCCCCACTGCCCCCACTGATGGAAAAAGCAAAGTGCTCACTGCTTCTCCCCATTCAGGCATCATGGGCTCTAAACCCAGCTGCCCAAATCGCTTTTGTAATTTTTTCTCTCTTAAGGGACTCCTTACAGCAGGCTCATCAGGAGGCACTGTCCCTCACCCCCTCAGCTCCTGCCTGCACATGTGTCTAGGGAGGCACAACAACACCACTGAACACTCAGCTGATGCTGATCAGCTGACTGCTGAACTGGGAGACTCAGAGCAAGTCTGGAGCGGGTTGCTACTCCCCGACCCCCCTCCACCACCCTCAGTGCCTTTGGGACTTAGGTGAGGGGTTTTTTATTTTTGTTTTTTCTTTATTTCTTTTTAAAAGCATGAAGAGTGTGCAGAGGGGGACCAGGCCAGGAGGGGCAATGCCCCTGGTCCCCTTCAATGTGCACCGCCCTGAATCTTTGTGTTTGCCTACCAGATTCATGTATTTTCTCAAACAATTCCTCGCTGGAAAGTCCAGATGCAGCAGCTTGGCTTGAATCTGTCTTCTGTCCACATAGAGTACCACAAAATTAATAACATAGTGCTTAAAATGGAACAGATTTTTTGCATAATTCCCCAAAGAAGCATAATTGTCCAAAAACCCAAGAACCAGAAGCTTAGGGAGCTGTCTTTGAAACACATTCTCCTGGTTGATGACACGACTGCCAGCAGGGATGCTAAACACTCTCATCCCCTCCCCCTCCCAGGGCATTTAGCATTGGATGTCAGCATGGACTCAGTAGGTCCTAGGTGAAGTGTTTAGAAGCTGCAGCTTGTACCACCTTGCTGGCTCATTGCTCATCTTAGGAAATATTTTAAGTCTCTGATAGCTAAGAAAAAGAAATGATTTAGTATGCATCAATGGCAGGAACTCCTGGAAGTCACCAGGGAAAAGGATACCCGTTACTTTTGGAAATCAGTTAATTGTAGGCAGAGGGAGGGGATTAGGATAAGGGAGATAAAGATCCCTGCTTCTAGATCCGCCCTCCAATCCCGCCTCGTAGGAAGCCTAGGGGGTTGTCCAGCTTAGGTAGCAGGGTTGCTCCGCAGATTGATAGTATGTCTATGCCCATTGAACGGGCAGTGGCAGCGGAAAGAGGGGATCTAGCCCTTCCTACTACATCAGCTAATCACCGTAGTTCCTTACTTTCCCCCTCTGTAACTTCGCAATCCCGCTGTCTTCAACTATTAGACTCATTATATTCTCAGTTGGGGGTGTTAAATCTAGAACTTTTAGGAGGGGCGATTGGATTGGTTCCACCCCCTCCTGTTTCACAAAGGGCTCCATCTAACTCCTGTTGATTGTCACCTATTCAATCACTAACTTTTACACCGATTGAACCTTCTACTAGGCCACTAGGTGCAGAGGGTCCTCAGGAGGGAGAGCTCTTAGTGGAAGGATTTGATCCTTTAATTTTACCAGCAACCACGTGCCCCTTGGGTCATTCATCCAAGGGGGAATTAGTGGTTAGAAGAGGGTCCTCCCCTCACACTTACTGTATTTCCCCATTAAGAGGCAGGCTTTCTACATCCCTCCCACTTCCCCCTGTCTCGGTATTAAGATCACCGCAGAAAGTTCCTATATTCTCGGCCCCTACAGTTAGTCCTGTTTTATTATCTTTAAATGCTACTTTAGACCCAATTGCTGGGTCCCATTCGGGGGTCTGTCCTCCAGTAGTCCCTATTCATCCTTCTGGCCATGTTCTTAGGCAACGGACCAAGCTATCCTATCTCCCTCCTAAGCAATGACTAGCCAACAACCAGGGTTCGGTTATTTCCCTGGTTTCCTGGAATATTTCTGGGTGGAGGGGTCATTTAACTGATCTGGACTTCCTCGCCTTTTTAACAGCGCATGATATACTTCTTATCCAGGAGACCTGGCTGGTGGTGCCCCCGAGCCAGAACTCATGGCATGGTTTCGATACGTATTGGTTGGAGGCGTTACCCTCTGGTAATCATGGGCGACCCAGTGGTGGGCTTGGTTTGTTTATCTCTTCCATATTATCTGTGCGTGTTCAGATAATTTGCTCTATTAAAGCTTATTTTAATCTTATGCACTGTGTTTTTCCATCTGGATTCGAAATGATAATTAGGATTGTTTACATCCCACCTGATCGTTCTGTGTATTATAAACCAGGTATATGAGATGAAATAACAGAGCAGGTCCGTTTGGCCAGTCAGAAGTTTCCAGCTGCTTCCCTTCTTATGGGAGGGGACTTTAATGCCCATTTAGGAAATCTGGCACTGCTAGCTACCCCTAATTTGGAAGACTCTGCAGATTTGATTTCGCTACCTACCCGGCATTCTAGAGATCATATAATTGGTCCAAGGAAGGCATTGTTGGACAAATTTTTAGGAGAGTTGGATTTATTTCTTATAAATGGGTGTGTAGAGGGAGACAGGAGGGGGGACTTTACCTTTCATGCCCCCCCAGGGATCTAGTGTATTAGACCTTATTCTAGTATCTCCAAGTCTCCTTTGCATGATTCACCACTTGGTGGTGGTTCCCTTAGGGGTCTCTAGTCATCTTCCATTAGTTTTACATTTTGACGTCCCCTTAGTCAGGAAGTTCTCAGTAGTCCCCTCTATGTCCCCTTCTGAGGATGAGGATATCCCCTGTATTATTAGAGTGAAGTGGTCGGAACATCAGGCCGGGTTGTTGGATGCTTTTTTTTCTTCTCCTGCATCGTTAGCCTTGTGTGAGGCAATAGCAGCTCACGATTCAGATATAGTTGACAAATATGAGGATTTAATATCCTTGCTGCTTCCCCTTATTACCAAGAGGAACCTGGAACCCTCGAGTAGAGAGAATTAGGGTGGTTCTCTTCCATCTTGGTTTGATCTAGATTGTCGTAGGGCTAGGTCAGATCTCCGCCGGTTCTCTAGGAAACTTAGGGGAAACCCCAACCAATCCCTTAGGATTAGGGTGGTGGAACTCCGCCAAAAGTACCGGAAGCTCCGGATTTCCAAGCAAAATACCTTTTTTTCAAACTCAGTGGACTATGTTAAGTGCTGCAGCCAAAGCTAAGGATCCTCGCAAATTCTGGTTGATTATTCGATCATCCCTAAGGGACTGTGTAACACAGGGAGGAATTAGTATAGCTCCGTCAGCGTGGCAGGATTATTATGGGTCCTTGTTCACCCGGATTGAGGAGGTGCCTTCTGCACTCTTTTTGCCACCATTGGTGGAGCTTGACCAATGGCCTCCGGTTACATCTGAAGAGGTGGTGTCTCTTATAGAGTGCTTAAAATCAGGGAAAGCTCCAGGACCTGACTATATTTCGCCCGAGATCTTGAAACAAAATCCAGAATGGTGGGCTAGGCTGCTTGCACCTTTATTTACACATCTTAATGATACAGGGACTTTTCCAGCGGCATGGAGAGAGAGTATCACTATTCCTATTTTTAAAAAGGGAGACCCCAAGTGCCCAAGAAATGATAGGCCTATTAGCCTTCTAAGCATCATTGCCAAATTGTATACACGTTTTCTACTTATGAAATCACAAAATTGGCTTGAGGAAGCCGGTATAATTGAGCCTGAACAGGCCAGATTTCAAAAAGGTCAAGCGACATCAGACCATATTTTTGTTCTATCAGCCCGGATCTCCAAGTATACTACCGACCGGAGGAAATTTTTTGTCTGTTTCATCGACCTAGAGAAGGCCTTCGACTCAGTTTGTAGGGAAAGGCTATGGCTGAAGTTAAGGGATTTAGGTATTGATCGCAGATTACTCAATCTGATGATCCTTATCAATTCAGGGAACTCTTTAAGAGTCCAATATAACCCCCGGGCGAGCTCTCCGGGTCAGTGAAAGTGCAAGTAGGGGTGAGACAGGGCTGTCTGTTGGCCCCGGCTCTTTTTAATTTGTACATAAATGATGTAGTTCAGGCTTTGTCAGACAGTAACTCCCACGCCCCAAAGATCGGGCAGCACAGAATTCCCCTTTTGCTCTATGCCTTCGAAGTATTCTGGGTGTCTTTAGGGGAACACCTCAAGTCCTCTTAAGAGCTGAAGCTCGGGTTCTCCCTCTTAGTGCCTTTGCTTGTCAGGCATTGGTTTATTTTTGGATTAAGGTGATGCTCTTCCCCATTTGCAATACTTCCCTTTTATCTATGGCTATGAGGGCCGGTCTCGGGGGGCCCTGGGGTAAGGCGGTGGAGAAGGAGGTCCTTCGGTTGGGGTTTTCTGCTGAAAGCTTAGGGACAGTAGGGTCACAAGCTGCCAAGAGTTTGGTCAATAGGAGGATTCTTGACCAAACTCTATAATTGGAATCAGCGCTGTTGACACAACAGAAAGTAGCTCCCCAATACATTTCATTTAATCCCGGGGGCTCTGGAGAATATTATCTTTTTAATTGGCTAGATGCAGGGAAACGAAATGCCTTTTTAAAGCTGAGGATCAATTCATTCCCTTCAGCGTTTGTGGAGGGTCGTTATAAGGGGTTATCCAGGAGTCAGAGGGTTTGTTCTTTATGTAAATTAGGTGAGATAGATACGGTTGATCATATTTTGTTTCACTGCCCTCAATTTGCTGGACCTAGGCTTCGGTAGTTAGGGGGTTCGAACGATCACGAAATGCAGAAAATTCTTAGTCCAGTGGATTCAGACCTGACTAGGGCAGTCTCTGGGATGGCACAGGCCATTTTGCACATTCGCAGAGCTTTGGCTCGGCAACCTGGAGTGGTAGGGTTGTCTGACCATGATAGTAAGCCGGTCTCGTCCTAAGATGGGAGTTATGAGGCTTCTTAATCCTCCTTATGGGACTTCAGTTTACTGGGTCAGAGTGGGTCCAAAGTATAGATGGCTTCCTTGTGTTGTAGCATAAGCTATACCCCTAAATACTGCCTGCATATGGTGGTTAGAAGTGTTTTCCTATTTACCCCTCTTGAGGTGTGGAGGGCTTTTACTTATTTTCTTTTAATTATTTAATTCTTAATTTATCAAGTTATATTGATTTTTGGTTGGTTATTAAGGGGTATTCCTGGGGGCTGGTTGGGATCCCCTTTTTTGTTTTTGGATGGGCTAAGGCCCTTCTATCTTGTTTTTAAATCTGTGTATTGGTATTATATGTGTATTGGTTTGTGAATTGTTATAGCCGATGGCTGAACAATAAAATTGTACTACTACTATGGGTTCTGTGCCCCAGCAATCCAATGTCTGCTTCTGCTGCTCTGCTGTGCCATTGGTTCTGCTACTGGGCAATCCAATGTCTGCTTCTGCTGCCTCTGCTGTGCCATGGGTTCTGTGCCCCGGCAATCCAATGTCTGCTGCTGCTACCTCTGCTGTGCCATTGGTTCTGCTACTGGGCAATCCAATGTCCGCTTCTGCTGTCTCTACTGTGCCATGGATTCTGTGCCCCAGCAATCCAATGTTCGCTTCTCCTGTCTCTGCTGTCTGTGCCATGGTTTCTGTGCCCTGGCAATCCAATGTCTGCTGCTGCTGCCGCTTCTGCCTCTGCTGTGCCATGGGTTCTGCTACCAGGAAATCCATTGACTGCTTCTGCTCCACTGATATCTGGCAGCGTGCAATGTCCAGCCAAGTAGGGGTGCCAGGCTAGTCACCAAGCCCCAAGCCTTCCTGGCCTCTAGTGCTGCTGTCGTTGGGTCTCAGACAACCAGCCATGGTGCTACAGGCACCCCCAGGTGTCAAGCGCCAAGCCTGCCTGCCTAGGCAAGCCGGGGTGCCAAGCGCCAAGCCTTCCCGGTCTCTGCTGCTGCTGCATCTCCGACGGCCTGCCATGCCCCCATGGGCACCTCTGGAGCACTCCAAGTCTCTGCCGTGGCCAAACTTTATGAACGTTCAGGGGGTCCGAACTTCGCGGGACTGAACCCACAAACCTGAATTAAGTTTTCAGACCGAACGGCCGAACATCCAAACCCCATTCTGTTTGCACATTCCTAGTATTGCGAGAATTGAGAAATTGCATAGGTGTTGGGAAATTGATCCTGTTTTATGGAAAAAAAAATTGTGAGCCACAATTTAACTACTTGTTTGAGCCCTACCAGAATCCATTAGAATTTCTATGCTAGAACTTTCTTTTTGGTCATAGCTATTTCAGTGGAAATAGCTATGGTAGGTGTTAACCCAGATAAAGATGTATATTTAGGTCAATGTTTTCCCCCCCTGAACCACAGGTACTTTCTTTGTCAAAGAAAGTAAAGCTGTTTTCTTTACCAAAAACATTGCATAACAACAAGTCTCTCCCCTCAACAGGTTGTCTTCAGATTTCATGAGAACCCCTTATCGTCCCATCACCATCACCATGGAGTTGCCTTGGGATAAGTGGTGATTTTCACGTTGTCTGAAAGGATCTACTGCATGGAAATTTGTTAACCTGAGATGATCTATGGATGGGATCAAGTTATGCTCTTGAGAATAAAATTGGATTACTACATCTATACATATAAAAGGATGTATGTACACATCACATATGTAAGGCCCTGCATATGACCAAAAGACCACTCACCAGAGAAGTTCTGAAGAGTTGATGACAGAGAAGACCATCAGTACTGCTGCCATCATATGTTAGAAACTATGAACCAGCAAGTCAGATACCTCTAACTTAATTGGCTAACCAGGTAAATTGAATATCTGCAGGGAATACTCACTCTAAGCAGTTTGTGAAAACTGACATTCTTTAATATGTTCAGAAAACTATTCATAGAACAATTACCAATAGAGAAANCAAAGATGTTATAGTCAGACATACATTTATATGTTAATTGCTTATACCACCAAGACCTTTTGTCCAATCCTTCTGAAATTTGGCAAAGCTAGGTACTATGGGAAGTGCTATAAATTGAACAAGTTTCACGTACATTAGATGTGAGGCAAAGAAGTTAAAGCTAAGAATATATATGTAGAATATTGCAAAATACAATAATTCAACTGCTTCTAAAATCGGATTCCTTTATCCAATTATTTTGAAATTTTGTGCACATAATGAGTTCTATTGGAGATAGAGGCCCCCTAGATTTCAGCCACATATCTTAAAAAACAGAAAGGTTACAGCCAATAATGTGTTTTCCATTGAAACCAATGGAAATTCAATTCCGAAGTCACCGAACCATCCGAACCGAACGTTCGAATTCGCGTTCGGTTTGAACGTTTGGTTCGGTTGACTGAACTGTTTGAGTTCAGTCCTAACTCTAAACTTCCGAATTTGAGTTTGGTTCGAACGTTCGGTTCGGAACTATTCGAGTTCGGTCCGAACTCCGAATTTCCGAACCGCGTTCGCCCATCCCTAGCCCCCTTCATGTCTGAAATCACCTCTAGTCTGAAAGCCATGAAACCACCTCTTTCTTAGACAAGGTTCTACGGTGTTTTTTAGCAGCCTGAAAAAGGGAATGCATTCAAATTTAGAAGGGATTCACCCTTCTAAAACTTCTAACCTCTCCAGGGGAGTAATAAATGCTTTCTAGCAGAGCCTCCTGACCTGCCATAGTCCTAGAAACATTAGTTAAAAACAAAAATGACACTCATAGCCAATTTTTTTTTAATTGTTCTTTGTTCCAAATGTCTAGGTGATCTCCTACTGTTAAGCATGGGCAAAATTGGGAAAGGCATGATACATTGGTCATCACAGGAGTCCCCAAACTTAGGTTTTCAAAAGCCTTTAGAAAGTTTACCTGAAATAAAAAGTTTAAAATGTAGCTCTGATCCTGTGTCTTTTTTCCTCCCCGGCCATCCTTTGTCCCCAGCCCCAACTCAACACAACTTACCAGAGGGTCTTCTGAGGCCTTAGGGATGTGGGAACAGAGTTTGGGTGTTCAGTATTTGGCCTGAACTCGGGGTGTTCAGGCCGTTCGCGAACACCCCGAACGCAAACTGCCCCCCGCCCAAACCAGCCAAACAAAGTTCAGGTTTCAAACCTGTTTGGGTGGGGGACAGAGGGGAACCCATTTCCCCTCCTTCCTCTCCCTTCAGGCTGTGCTGGTGGAAGAGGCACCAGGGCTCCTGCTCAGCCTGTTAATTTTTATTTTTATGCCCCACTCCAGGGATCAACATACCGGGTGGTGCTGGGACTCCGGTGTTGGGTCTGGCAGCAGCAATGACAGTGGTGGTGGGTCCGGGTCCGGCAGTGCTTCAGAGCATTTCAGGCCTCTGTAGGCCTTCTCAGAACTTAAAGATGGTACAGAAGTCCTCCTTCAGTCCTGGAAGACCTAGAAGAGGTATGAAGTGCTCTGGAAAATTACCAGACTGGGCAGTGGGGGGGGGCTGGGGTGATCCCCAGCATCCCTTCCACCCATGTAGCCTGAAGGGAGGAGGAAAAACCGGGTTCCCCCTGCCCCCCTGAATGGGTTTAGTGAAACTGAACAGGTTTGGGCCAAACAGCCTGAACCCGAACGGATTTGGTGGGGTGAACCCCGAATGCCCGAATGGGCAGAACATCGCACCTACTATCCATGGCCATCTCAAGCCCTTTTGTGGTGTTCGCCTTCATTTCCATGGTTTCCTTGGTGGGGTTCTCTTCAATTTCCAGGGGGTCCTCTCCTGTCTTTGGGTTCTCTGCTGTATAAAGACTTAAACACTCCATGGGACTCCTGAACTTTAACCTAGCCATATAGCCTGATCTACTGAGGTAATTCATAGCTCCTTCTTATACAACCCCACAGAAGCATTCTGCCTCTGTCCATGGTTACAGGGAGCCTAAAGACTTCCACAGAGGATCCGGGAATTTTCATCCCATAGAGGGGAGAAATGTTCCTTCCCATAGAGGGTCAGGGAGTAGAAAGCCCTACCCCCAAAAATTGTAAAACCCCTTCCTCTTGAAAGGACCTTGCTGGTCCAGCTGCCCTGATCCAGAAGCAGCTGCCCTGATCCAGAATCTATCCCAGGCTCAAACTTAAGGATCTTTGGGGTTGGGGGGGGCTTGGCACCCACCGCTTCCACCTCACTTCTGATGTGTGTGTTTGTGTGTGTGTGTGTGTGTGTGTGTGTGTGTGTGTGTGTGTGTGTGTGAGACTTCCGGTCCAGGGGACAGTCAGAGAAGATGAATCATGTAACCTGTCAAACTTATAATGTTCGGTTTGATGAGTAGTGTACCCCTATACTACTTCCTTGTATGCCAAGGGTTGGAAGAGTATGTAATATCATAGGGGTTCGCTTTCATTTTTTCTCATTTTATTAAAAATAAACAACCAGTCATGCAACCTGCCAAACTCATAATGATCGGTTTGATGAGTAGTGTACCCCTATACTACTTGCCTGTATGCCAAGGGTTGGAAGGGTATGTAATATCATAGGGGTTCGCTTTCATTTTTTCTCATTTTTTTCTTAATTTTATAAAAAATTTAAAAAAAAATGAAGAAAAAAAAAGCCAAACAAAAAACAAAGTGGAATGAAAACCCCTGAAAACCAAGAGGGTTTTATGAACTAAAATGAAAATGAAAATTAATGATGTGCCTGCTCCACACACCTGTAATATATAACTTGGTCTGTTGTTGCTAGCCTAACAAGAGAGGGAGAATGGAAGTGTAATTTTGGGTGATTTCAGACGTTACGGGCGGCTGGTTCACCACAGTGGATTCCCGGCAGGGATTAACAGAAAAACCACCCGTCCTGGTCAATAAACTCCCCAGGGGGCACACACCGACCCCTCACGGTGGCAAGGGGGCGATGGAGGGCAGGCAGGAGATCCGGTGCAGTGTAGCAGGTCCAAAGTCACAAACACACACACATCCCGGGAGGAAGGCAGTAGGGGCGGTCTGGGTGCCCCGTGACCCCACGGTCACACAGGCACCAAAGGGGGGGCACCGGAGGGAGTGCAGGTGGGTGAAGACAGTCAGTTGGACTCAGGGGTGCCGGGGAGGCCGAGCAGAGAGCTGGATCCATGCGCTGGAGAGGGCAACCATGGAGGGGTCCAGAAGGTGAAGATGCAGGCAGGGGGGATCCTGAAGGGGGCCCAGAACCACAAGTAGGGGCAGCAGCACCCCGGGATGCAGGCAGAACAGCAAGACGATAGGAACATCAGGGACAGTGCAGGCAGTGGAGCACGGCCCCAGGGCAGGGGCGGGAGCCCACATGGCAGCATGAGGCCGGGGGGCACAGGGGGACTCACAGACAGCTGCTTGGGGCCACAGAGGGGCCAGGGCCCGGGTGGCCCGCCTGGTGAATGAGGTGGGGCCAATGGATCATGCCTCAGCGTTACGCGAACAAGGACATGTGGTGGGCGATCAGGTAGTAAGCCTCGAAAGGATCCTGCATGGACAAGTCCTGCTGCACATCCGAACGAGACCACATGCCAGACAGCACCGACAGCTCCACCGCGGTAGGCTCAGACATGCAGAAGTCAGCAGCAGGAGGCCATGGAAGCTGACCCAGCTCCAACAGCCGGTGATGATGATTATTATTATTATTATTATTATTATTATTATTATTATTATTAACAAACATTTATATAGCACCAGCAGTGTACCTGGCACTTTACAAAGTAATAAAATAGACACGGTCCCTGCCCCTAGGGATTACAATCTGAGAGACAGGAGCTGGGGGAGAGACTTAGGAAGGGGAACAGAGGGAGAGACAAGGGGTCTAACATTCATGAAGATGCGAGGTCTCAAGTGCACGTACTTGGCTTGGTTACGATGAGAATGACAGCAGGCAGGTCCATGTTGCAAGGATAAGGGTAAACCGATCGTAGGTATAGGAATAGTGGCTCAGCAGGATAAAGAGTCAGACAGAGCAGAGCGAAAGAGGTGAGTTTTAAGGAGAGATTTGAAGGTATGAAGGGAGGGGGCAAGGCGGATGTGGACAGGGAGGGAGTTCCAGGCATGGGGGGCAGCAAGTGAGAAGGGACGAAGGCGCTTAGGGGAGCAGGGAAGGCGTGGAAGGGTGAGAGAAGGGACAGAGGAGGAGCGAAGTGCACGGGCTGGAGTATGGAGGGCGATAAGTGCAGAGAGGTAGGGGGGAGCAAGGTTGTGAAGAGCTTTATAGGTGAAGACTAGGAGCTTGTGCAGGATTCGTTCAGGAAGGGGAAGCCAGTGAAGCGAAGAGAGGAGGGGCTGCACATGGTCGAAGCGACTGGCGAGGTAGATGACCCTGGCAGCAGAGTTTTGGACAGAGATGAGGGGAGAAAGGTGAGACCGGGGAAGGCCAGTGAGAAGGAGGTTACAGTAATCGAGGCGAGAGATGACCAGAGCATGAACAAGAGTTTTGGCAGACGAGACAGAGAGAAAAGGGCGAATCTTAGCAATGTTATGGAGGGAGAAGCGACAGGATTTAGCAACAGAGTCAATGTAGGGTTTAAAAGAAAGGGGTGAGTCAAAGATGAAGCCTAGGCTACGGGCTTGGGGGACAGGCAGGATGGTGACTCCATCAATAGTTATTGACAGTGAGGAAGGAGAGGAAGGATGAGGGGGGAAGATAAGGAGTTCAGTTTTAGCCATGTTGAGTTTGAGTTGACGTTGAGACATCCAGGTAGAGATGTCAGAGAGACAGTTGATGAGACGAGCTTGAACAGAGGGAGAGAGAGAGGGAGTAGAGAGATAGAGTTGAGTGTCATCAGCATAGAGGTGGTATTGGAAGCCATGGGAGGCAATGAGTTTGCCTAAGGATGAGGTATAGATCGAGAAGAGGAGAGGGCCAAGAACAGGTGATACTGATGCTATATAAAAGCTTATAATAATGATAATAATAATAATACACCACCCCACGAGAGCGCTGGTACCCAAGGGCCCTGTGAGCACAGAGAAAGTACCACATGGCCAAGACAGGATGCCCCTCCGCAGGGCAGACTTTGTAGGTGGCCAGGCTGCGCACAGACAGGGCAGTCACCATCTCAGTCATGGACCAGGCCACATGTGAGCACCTCCTCACCGGGATGCGCCCATCCGGGAAGGGAACCAGCCCCAGCATCTCAGCATTCAGCCGTCAATCACGGGCGCTCGCCTCATAGCTGAAGTAACAAAGGCCAGAGATCAGGCTCACATAAGCACCTGACTGGCTGTCCGCGCAGCCCAGGAGTAACTGCACAGCTGGGGTATACCACAGGTCACACAGGAACATGGTCTCATGGAAGGTCCAGCTATGGTGGGTCCCATAGGGGTCTAGAAGCAGGAGCCCCGTGGAAGCACAGCCAGCCATGGTCCAGCAAGACAGTGAGAATAACACCACAGACAGGGGAGCACACATTCCCTGTAGGGCTTGGGGGTTCTGGGGCGGCCCCAAGGACAAGCGAGGTGGCCACAGGCTGCAACATTGTATAGCAACAGAGCGAGGTGTGGGCTGCGGGCCTGGCACAGCTGCAGGAAACAAGTGCCCAGGCAGGACAGCCGAGACTCTAATCAGGCCACCAAGGACATGGTGTATCAAACAGGGAGAGGCAGGGGGTGATGGCTGAAGGCATGCAGCTGCTACCTGTCTGCGCACGAGGCCCCATGCAAGTACCCACGCACCTCGTGAACACAGGCAAAGTAGGACACGGCCAAGGCAGGCCCCCCCTCAGAAAGGCACAGCGTGTAGGTGCCCAGCCCGCACACACTCAGCGCAGACACCGTCTCAGCCCCGGACCAGGGCAAATGAGAACACCACTTGTCTGGGATGCGTCCATCAGGGAAGCGAACCAGCCCCAGGGTCTCCGCATGCAGCCGGCAATCACGAGCGCTCGCCTCATAGCCGAAGTAGTGAAGGACGGAGCTCAAGCTCACAAAGGCACCCGCACGGCTGCCCTGGCTGCCCAGGAGCAGCTGCATGGCTGGGGTATGCCACAGGTCCCACAGAGACATGGTCTCGCGGAAGGTCCAGATATGGGGGGCCCCATGGGGCCTGGGAAGCGGAAGCCTGGTGGATGGACAACAAGCCATGGTCCAGCAAGACAGGGAGAATGAAACCACGGACAGGGGGGCACACATATCCTCCAGGGCCAGGAGGGCCTCCGAGGGATCCCAAGGACAGGGAAAGTGGCCACAGACCGCAACATTGTAGCACAACAGAGCGAGGCATGAGGTGTAGACCTGGAACAGCTGAAGAACACACTAGCACTTACATAACAGCTAATCGGGAAGCCAAGGCAACGGTGTTGCAAATCGTCATGGGTGTGGGGGCTTGATGGGTGACGGCTTGCAGCTGCACAAGGAGGACATGGAACCGCGCACCCATGCAGGCGTGAGGACCCATGCACTCCCAGCACGTGTTACCATGGGCACACCCACAGACCCAAGCACCCGATTAGGGGGCCTGGCCGGCTGGGGGCTGGCCCCCAGCAGGGTCGCCCATCAGAGGGCCATAATAGATGTCCCCCAGCCCCCAGGGCCACCACCACCATGGAGCGGGATAGGGCAGCTGCCTACTGGATGCACCTCGCGCTCACAGCTGAGTGGTACCATGACCACACCGAGCAGCTGCGCCTCCTTGGTGCGGAGATGCACCTGGCTGCCCGGCTTCAGGTTTTCCTGGCCTGGAGAGCTGCAAGGGCCCACAACATGCACCATGGCTGCAGGAGAGCCCTTGCCCGGCTCAGGGCACAGAGGCTATCCGGGGCAGACTGGCAGGCCATGAGCCGGGCCCGGCCCCGGCCCGTGGTGCTCCGCGAAGCGGCCAGGCGCCTCCTGTGGGCGAGGGAGACCATGCGCCGGTCCGTTATGCTCGGTATGCCCATTGAGAGGCACCTATGGGTCGCAGAGTGCCCACAGGGTTGGTGGGCGAGGGCGCTGGCCCAGTGGGATGAGGCGGCCTGGAGGGCCCACCTCAGGATGGACAAGGCCACCCTGCTGTGGCTAGCGGATCTCCTTACGCCCTGGCTGGAGCAACAGCACACCTCCATGAGGACCCCATCCCTCTGGTCCAGCGGGTGGCCATAGGGGTGTGGGCCCAACACCCGACTCATGCCGGTCCGGGTCCCAGCACTTTGGGGTAGGGCTCAGCACGGTAGCCTGTATCCTCCGGGATGTGTGCGAGGCAGTGGAGGGTGTGCTCCTGGA